>CAKNYM010048968.1:127102-137447 GCA_932195095.1 Andricus curvator
TATATTGTAATAAAATTGAATGTAAATATAATAAACAGTTTAATTTAAATGAATTTATTTGATTTATCATTTATTTTACTCTACTTTACTTTCGTTTGCTGTGTTTTGCTTAGTTTACTTATTTTATTTTATTTCACTCTATTCCACTCTATTCCATTTTGTTCCCCTTTATTCCACTTTATTCCATTGCATTCCACTTCAGTTCACTGAATTCCACTTTTTTTAATTCTATTCTACTTTATTCCACCTTATTCCACCTTATTTCACTTTATTCTACTTTATTCTACTTTTTTCCACTCTTTTTTACTATATACCAGTTTATTCCAGTACATTCTCTTGTTTTCCTTAATCTTAGAATTTTATTTTATTTCTGAGAAAGCTATATTGTAATAAAATTGAATTTAAATATAATAAACAGTTTAATTTAATTGAATTAATTTGATTTATTATTTATTTTGCTCTACTTTGCTTTGCTGTGTTTTGCTTCAGTTTACTTATTTTATTTTATTCCACTCTATTCCATTTTGTTCCCCTTTATTCCTCTTTATTCCATTTTATTCTAGTTCATTCCGGTTCATTCCACTTTATTCGACTCTTTTCAATTTATTTCATTATATTCCCCTTTTTACAGTTTAATCCCGTTTATTCCACTTTATTTCATTTTATTCCATTCCATTCTACTTTATTCTACTCTATTCCACTTAATTCCAATGATTGCAACTCAATTCCACTCATTTCCACTTTATTCTGCCTCATTCTACTTTATTTCTTTCAATTCCACTTTATTCCAGTTTATTCCACTTCGGTTCACATAATTCCACTTTATTCTACTGAATTCCATTTTAAATACACTCTATTCTACTTTATTCCACTTTATTCCGCTTTATTCCGCTTTATTGCAGTTTATTCTACTTTTTTCAACTTTATTCTAGTATGTTCCACTTCATTCCACTTCAGTTCACCTAACTCCACTTTATTCTACTGTATTCCACATTATTCCACTCTATTCTACTTTATACCAACTTATTACATTTTATTGAACTTTATTCTAATTTTCTCTACTTTATTCCAGTTTATTCCACTTTATTCCACTTCAGTTCACCCAATTCTACTTTATCACACTGAATTCTACTCTATTCTACTTTATTCCACCTTATTCCACTTTATCGCACTTTATTGAAATTTTTTCCACTTTATTCCAGTTTCTTCCACTTTATTCCACTTCAGTTAACCTAATTTTACTTTACTCGACTTTAGTTCACCAAATTCCACTTTATTCCACTGAATTCCACTTTATTCCACTCTATTTTACCTTATTCCATTTAATTCCACTTTATTTAACTTTGTTCTACTTTCCTCTACCTTATTCCAATTGAATCCACTTCATTCAAGTTTATTCCACTTTATTCCACTTCATTCCACAGCAGTTCACTGAATTCCACTTTATTCCATTCTATTCTACTTTATTCCACCTGATTCCACTTTATTGAACTTTATTCTACTTTTTTCCACTTTACTCCAGATTATTCTACTTTATTTCAGTCTATTTTACTATATTCCACTTTATTCCACTTTATTTTACCCTATCCTACTTTATTATACTTTTTTCCTAAAAAAGATTGAAAATTGACCGATTTTGTTGAAAATTATTTTCTTTTAATTGAAACTTATTTTTTTAACTGAATATTTAACTTCCATTTTTCAAAGAAAATTTATCTTTTTCAGTTAAAAACTAATTTCTTTCGTTGAAAATTGAAATATATTATCGAAACTTATTTTTTCGGTTCAAAATTAGTATGTTTTTAACTGAAAATTAAACTATTCCAATTTTGGCTAAAAAAGTTATCTTTATCAGTTGAAAATCCATGTGTTTTTTTGAAAATTGTTTTTTTTTTGATAGAATATTATTCTTTTGGTTTGAAAGTGGTTGAAAATTCACCGATTTAGTTGGAAATCCTTTTTTTTTATTAATTTTTATAATTTTATTTTTAACTATTCCATTTTTTGAAAATTATCTTTTTCAGTTGAATTTTTGTTACAATCAAGTTTTTTAGCTTTATATTTAACTATTCCATGGTTTGAAATGTATCTTTTTAGTTGAAAATTCATTTCTTTCGGCGAAAATTTAACTATTTTCACGAAACTGCTCTTCTTTGGTTCAAAATTAATTTTTTAACTGAAAGTAAAATAATTCAATTTTTTGGTTAAAGATTTACCTCTTTTAGTTGGAAATTTAACTATATGGTTGAAAATTGATGTATTTTGTCTAAGATTCATCTTTTCGGTAGAATATTATCCTCCCTGTTTGAAAATGGTTAAAAATGTAGCGATTTTGTTGATTTTTAAAAAATTAATTTTCTTTAAGTATACAATTTTGGTTAAAAATTTAACAATTTTGTTTAAAAAATCATCTTTTTTGTCGAAAACTGTTTGATTGAAAATTCAACTTTTTTGTTAAAAATTCGTTTGTTTGGTTGAAAATTTCAACATTTTGTTGAAACTTCGTTTTTTTGTTGACAATTATTTGTATACTGAAAATTTAACTATTCCATTTCTAGTTAAAAGTTTATCTTTTTCAGTTGAAAATTTAACTATGTGGTTGAATATTTATATATTTTGTTGAAAATTCGTCTTTTTGGTAAAATATTATTCCTTTTGTTTGTGAATTAATTTCTTGAGTTGAAAATGTAACTATTTTTTTGAACATTCGATTTTGTTTGGTTGAAAATTTAACTATTTTGTTGAAAATTTGATTTTATTTGGTTGAAGATTAATTTTTTTCAACTGTTTCAACTCTTCCAAACAACCCAATTGTAATATTCCGTTAAGAAATTATAAAAAAAATTGAAATAGGTTTACAACATATTAGGGAATTTCAAAAGATTTGAGAGGATTTAAAAATATTTCAGCGTTTTTTAAAAGATTCCAAAGAATTTTTGATAGATTTTAATAATTTAAAGGAATTTCAAAGGATTTTAACAATTTTAGTGTATTTTTACAAATTCCAACGAATTCTCAAGAAGTTTAACAATTTCAAGTTATTTCGAAGGATCTTTAAAAATGATGGGGTATTTTTAAAGATTCCACGGAATTTTCAATTGATTTCTATAATTTGAAGGATTTCATAGGATTTTTAATATTTTAGTGTATTTTTGAAAATTCCAAGTAATTTTCCAGAGCTATACAAATTTTCAAAAGATTCCAAAGAATGTAAATTATGTTAGGTATTTTGAAAGATTATAATAAGAAACTTTGAAGGATTTTAATAATTTCAGGGTGTTTTTAAAAATTACAACAAAAAAGTCAAGAACTTTAAACAATTCCAATCTAAGTTGTTCCGCAGATTTTAAAATATGATAGGGTATTTGGAAAGATTCCACGGAATTTTCAATTGATTTCAATAATTTGAAGGAATTAAAATTTGTTAAAATAATTTGAGGGTATTTCAAAAAATTCCAACAAATTCTCAAGAACTTTAAACAATTCCAAGTTGCTTCGAAGAATTATAAATACATGTGATATGGTATTTTGAAATATTACATAATATTTTCAATTGATTTCAATAATTTGAAGGAATTTAACATTCTGAAAATAATTTTAGGGTATTTTTAAAAATTCCAACAAAAAATTGAAGAACTTTAAACAATTATAATCTAAGTTGTTCCAAAGGATTTAAATTATGATAGGGTATTTGGAAAGATTCCACGGAATTTTCAAATGATTTCAATAATTGGAAGGAATTAAAATTTGTTAAAATAATTTTAGGGTATTTCAAAAAATTCCAACGAATTCTCAAGAACTTCAAACAACTCCAAGCTGCTTCAAAGAATTTAAAATATGATAGGGTATTCGGAAAGATTATATAATATTTTCAATTGATTTCAAAAATTTACAGGAATTTCAATGGATTTTAATAATATAAAGATTTTTTTTAAATTCCAACAAATTCTCAAGAACTTTAAACAATTCCAAGTTGCTTAGAAGAGTTTTAAATATGATAGGATATTTTGAAAGATTCCATGATATTTTTAATTGATTTCAATAATTTAACGGAATTTAAAAAGATTTTAATAATTTCAGGGTATTTTTAAAAATTCCATAGAATTTTCAAGAATATTGAATTATTTCAAGTTATTTCAAATAATTTAACATCTGCTAAGGTATGTTTAAAGATTCCAAGGAATTTTAAATTGATTTCTATAATTCGAAGGATTTCATAGGATTTTAAATATTTTAGTGTATTTTTGAAAATTTCAAGTAGTTTACAAGAGCTTTAAAAAATTTCAAAATATTCCAAAGGGTTTTAATTATATTATGGTAATTAAAAAATTATAAGAAATTTGCAAGAGCCTTATAACATTTCAAGGGATTTCAAATTATCTGGAATGATTTAAAAATATTTTAGCGTATTCCTAAAGATTCAGAAGAATTTTCAATAGAATTTAATAATTGGAAGGAATTTTAAAGGATTTTAAAGACTGTATGGTATTTTTTTCAATTTCAAAGAATTTTCAAGAGCGTCACAAAATTGCAAGGAACTTCCAATTCTTTTTTGAATTTTACGGTATTCTGAAAAATTCCCAATCATTTATAACGAAGCTATGTATTAAGTTTACTATTATTAAGTTAAGTATTAAAATTTTTCACCAGGGGAGTAACTTTGAGAAGATATTTTAATCCATATTAGATAACAAAGAATTTTCTTTCCTGAAAAAGTATAAAAATGGTTTATATATTTATTAAATTTCTTTATAATGCTAAAATTCCACAAGAAACAAATTATTTACTTTCTTTGTAAGCTTTGGGGTTGAAACCCGGATTATTTTCGTTCGTTTTCACATTACAGTTTTATTAAACACACTGCTTTATTAAGTAGATTAAATAATAAAAGTTAGAGAAGTGTGGAAGTATATTCATTCGAGAAAGAAAGTAATAAAAGTGTAGGAGAAAAAATTAAGAAAAAAGAAGCCGAGCGGAGCTAAACCTCAAATAAAGTAAAAGGTAAGTACGGAGAAGTTGAACTAACTTTAAGTGGTGAAATTTATGAGTAGAAGATGTGATAAAATTTATGGAAAAAAAATAAGGAAGATAAAATCTGGATCGCTAATGATATTAAAGTGGAGAATCAGAAAAAGACTTGTGAAAAATCTTGAGATTATGACTGAATTATTATTTATTGCTATCTTTCTCTATTTTAATTTCCTTTACTTTTTACCAGCAAAAATAGCGCGCTTATAACATTTTGTTGGTAATTTTATGGTTTAAAAGTAATTATTTAAAATAATTATTTTCTGAAAAAAATCTTCAGTAGTTCTGTGGTTCGATTCCCAGCGGAGAGAAAGGAGAAGATCTTTCTTCAGAAAAAAATTATTTAAAATCATTTTTCTTCCACCACTCCATCTAGTCTGAAAAGACGTTAAATATCTTCTGTTATTCTCTAATGATAATACAGATTCCTTGAAAAATTTGATTTGTACCATTTAGAAAAATAATGCGTATACTTCTAAAAAAAGTTTCTTCTCTCGATCTCTCTAGTAGCTTAATGGAAAAGCACCTGACCGGAAATCAGTATTTCTGTGGTTCAGTTCCCAGCGGAGCGAAAGGAGATCTTTTTTCAGAAAAAAATTATTTGAAAAAATTTTTCTTTCATAATTTTCTTTCATAGTTTGAAAAGACGTAAAATATTTTCTGTTATTCTCTAATGATAATACAGATTTCTTGAAAAAAAATTTCTCTCACAATTTTCTTTCACAGTCTGAAAAGACGTTAAATATTTACTGTTATTCTCTAATGATACTACAGATTCCTTAAAAAACTTGATTTGTACCATCTAGCAAAATAATGCATGTATTTCTGAAAAAATTTTCTCCTCTCGATCTCTCTAGTAGCTTAATGAGAAAACACCTGACCGGAAATCAGTATTTCTGTGGTTCGGTTCCCAGCGGAGCGAAAGGAGAAGATATTTTTCCAGAACAAATTATTTGAAATAATTTTTCTTTCATAGTTCCATCTAGTCTGAAAAGACGTTAAATATTTTCTGTTATTCTCTAATGATAATACAGATTCCTTGAAAAATTTGATTTGCACCATCTAGCAAAATAATGCGTGTACTTCTGAAAAAAGTTTCTTCTCTCGATCTCTCTAGTAGCTTAATGGAAAAGCACCTGACCGGAAATCAGTATTACTGTGGTTCGGTTCCCAGCGGAGCAAAAGGAAATCTTTTTTCAGAAAAAAATTATTTGAAAAAATTTTTCTTTCATAATTTTCTTTCATAATCTGAAAAGACGTAAAATATTTTCTGGTATTCTCTAATGATAATACAGATTTCTTGAAAAAGAAAAATTTTCTTTCACAATTTTCTTTCAGAGTCTGAAAAGACGTTAAATATTTTCTGTTATTCTCTAATAATAAGACAGATTCCTTAAAATTTTGATATTTACCATCTAGCAAAATAATGCGTGTATTTCTGAAAGAAGTTTCTTCTCCCGATCTCTCTAGTAGCTTAATGAAAAAGCACCTGACCGGAAATTAGTAGTTCTGTGGTTCGGTTCCCAGCAGAGCGAAAGGAGAAGATCTTTCTTTCAGAAAAAAATGATTTAAAATAATTTTTCTTTCATAACTCCATCTAGTCTGAAAAGACGTTAAATATTTTCCGTTATTCTCTAATGATAATACAGATTACTTTTAAGGTAATTAATTAATAGAACAGTTTAAGTAATTTCAACGATTTAATATCACAATCTCGCAATCTTAATTTAAAAATAGTGTCTCATTTTCAAGCTTTAATTTATAGGTTATAAACAGCAGTATCTTTTTGTCTTTAAATTTTGATGCAAAAGATCTTCAAAGTTTCTTACTGATGCACTTTTAAATTCGACAAAAACTTTAAAAATTCATTATATGACTTTTAAAATGCTGAAAAAAATATAAATAACCATCTTTCTAACATATCGAGAAATTTCGATCGAAATTTTTAATAAGTATCAAATATAATATTCAATAAAATAAAAAAAGCGTAGGAAAATATGAAAGTGCGTGGTAAAGTAGGAAGGGGCGTGGGAGAATATGAAATAGCGTCGGAAAATAGGACAGTGCATGGGAAAATATGAAAGAGAGTGGGGAAATATGATAAAGTGTTTGAAAATAGGAAGGGGCGTGGGAAGACATGAAAAAATTATTTAAAATAGAAAAAAGCGTGAAAAAAAAGAAAGGGGCGTGGAAAGATATGAAAAAGCGTAGGAAAAAAGGAAATGTTTTGTGAAAGTATCAAACAGTGTGGGGAAATTGGAAGGAGCGTGGGATAATATAAAATAGATTTGGAAAAATAGATAGGGCGTGGGAAAATATGAAGAAGCGCGGAAAAATATGAAAGTGCGTGGGAAAGTAGGAAGGGGCGTGGGAGAATATGAAAAAGCGTAGGAAAAAAGTAAATGGCTTGAAAAAATATCAAACAGTGTGGGGAAATTGAAAGGAGCGTGGGATAATATGAAAGAGAGTGGGAAAATTAGAGGGGCGTGGGAAAATATAACGTATCGCGAGAAAATATGAAAGTGCGTGGGAAAGTAGGAAGGGGCATGGGAGAATATGAAATAGCGTGGAAAATAGTGCAGAGCATGGGAAAATATGAAATAGAGTGAGAAAATATGATAAAGTATGAGAAAATGGGAAGAGGCGTGGGAAAATATAATATAGTGAAAGAAAATAGGACGAGGCGCGAGAAGATATAAAAAAATCGTTGAAAATATAAAAAAGCGTGGGAAAATAAGAACGGTTTTGGGAAAATATAAGAAAGCGTAGGAAAAAAGGAAATGGCTTGAAAAAATTTCAAGCAGTGTGAGAAATTGGAAGGAGCGTGGGATAATATGAAATAGAGTCGGAAAATAGGAGGGGGCATGGGAAAATATGAAAAAGCGTGGGAAAATATGAAAGTGCGGGGGAAAGTAGAAAGGGGCGTGAGAGAATATGTAATAGCGTGGGAAAATAGGACAGGGCATGGGAAAATATGAAAGTGAGTGGGAAAATATGATGATGTGTGAGAAAATAAGAAGAGGCTTGAAAAAATATGAAGAAAGCGTGGGAAAATAGGAAAGGGCCTGGGAATATATGAAATAGCGTTGCAAAATAGGACAGGGCATGGGAAAATATGAAAGAGAGTGGGAAAATATGATAAAGTATGAGAAAATAGGAAGAGGCGTGGGAAAATATGATATAGTGAGGGAAAATAGGACGAGGCGCGGGAAGATATAAAAAAATCGCGGAAAATATGAAAAAGCGTGGCAAATAAGAAGGAGCATGCAAAAATAAGAAATAGCGTGAGAAAATAGGAAGAGACGTGAAAAAATATCAAACAGTGTGGGTAAATTGGAAGGAGCGTGTGATAATATGAAATAGATTTGAAAAATTAGAGGGGGCGTGGGAAAATATAAAGAAGCGCGGGAAGATATAAAAGTGCGTGGGAAAGTAGGAAGGGGCGTGGGAGAATATGAAAGAGTGTCGGAAAATAGGACAGGTCATGGGGAAATATGAAAGAGAGTGGGAAAATATGATGAAGTGTGAGAAAATAAGAAGGGGCTTGGAAAAATATGGAAAAAGCTTGGGAAAATAGGAAAGGGCGTGGGAATATATGAAATAGCGTGGCAAAATAGAAAGTGGCGTGGGTTAGTATGAACAATGTCTGGGAAAATATGATAAACGGTGGGAAAATGAGAAGGGTTTTGGGAAAATATGAGGAAGCATGGGAAACTAGCAAAGGGCGTGGGAAAATAAGAAATAGCCTTGAAAAATGGGAGGGATGTGGGAAAATATGAAAAAGTGTGGGAAAATAGAAAGGGGCGTAGGAATATATTAAATAGCATTGGAAATTGTAAGAAGCGTGAGATAATATGAAATATAGTTGGAAAATAGGAGGGGCGTAGAAAAGTATAAAGAAGCGTGGAAAAATATGAATAAGCACGGGAAAATATGAAATAGCAGTAGCAAATAAGAAAATAAGAAGGAGCTTGCAAAAATAAGAAATAGCGTGAGAAAATAGGAAGAGACGTGGAAAAATATTAAATAGCGTGGGAAAATAGGAAGGGCGTGGGAAAATATGAAAAAAAACCGTTGGAAAATATGATAAAGCGTTCAAACTCTTTAATTATTTTCCCACGCTCCTCCCTACTTTCCCACGCACTTTCATATTTTCCCACGCCCCTTCTAATTTTCCAACTCTATTTCATATTATCCCGCGGTCCTTCGAATTTCCGCACACTGTTTGATATCTTTTCAAGCCATTTCCTATCTTCCCACGCCATTTCATATTCTCCCACGCCCCTTCTTACTTTCCCACGCACTTCCATATTTTTCTGCGCTTTGTTTAATTTATTGAATATTATATTTGATACCTATTAAAAATTTCGAGTGCGAGATTGTGATATTAAATCGTTGAAATTACTTAAACTGTTCTATTAATTAATTACTTTAAAACGATAAAATTCCCAACTTCTTGTTGCTTAATTTGGAAAGCTTAATATTCAGAAATCATAGTTTTTAATTTATTTTTAGTTAAGGTGGATTTAAAAAAACATGGATGCTTTAAAGAAGCTTTCTTTAATAAGGAAGGAAAATAGAAGAAAATACAAAGAAAATTTCTCAAAGTAAACATATACTAGTTATAATGCTCATTAGTGGATGAAAGATCTCTTTCGTATACAAAAATATATTTGATAAATTCCTGATATTATTCTCTGTTATATGTACATAGGATCTAGGCTATTATTTCTTTCTGAACAAGTGTAGATTCTCTCTCAAGAAAGCTCTTGTATTTTCTGTAAAAATAAAACAAGGGGAATTTGACGAGTATCTATTATCTCTGAGTATAATATTAATGTAAGAAATGATAATTATCATTTCTAAAAAAATTATTTAAAATTCTCCTTCATAATTATAATTATGAAAGAGAATATTAAATAATTTTTTTCCTGAAAAAAGATCTTCTCCTTTCGCTCCGTTGAGAATCGAACCACAAATCTACTGATTTCCGGTCAGGTGCTTTCGCATTAAGCTACTAGAGAGATCGAGAGAAGAAATTTTTTTCAAAAATACACGCATTATTTTGCTAGATGGTACAAATCAAATTTTTCAAGGAATCTGTATTATCATTAGAGAATATCAGAAAATATTTAACGTCTTTTCAGACCAGATGGAGCTATGAAAGAAAAATTATTTCTGAAAAAAGATCTTCTCCTTTCGCTTTGTTGGGAATCGAAGCACAAATTTACTGATTTCCGGTCAGGTGCTTTCCCATTAAGCTACTAGAAAGATCGAGAGAAGAAAACTTTTTTCAGAAATACACGCATTATTTTGC
>CAKNYM010048969.1:508-17288 GCA_932195095.1 Andricus curvator
ATATATATATATATATATATATATATATATATATATATATATATATACATAGAGATATCTGGGAAACGATATTAAGAAAAAGTGATTCTAAGTTTGTGAAGGACTTAGCAGAAGTCTTTTGGGGCAGAGCAACACTTAAAAAAAGGTGTTTGTCAGAGCGCAAAGCCAATAAAGAAAACGTCACTGAGGATTCCTACAGAAAGCCCCTGACTCCAACGAAGTACCATCTTTTAAAAAGTATGTCATGATGTAATTTTTTCATTTTTATTTTTTCCTGCCTTGACTGCCTGCACATTATTTGAAATGTTTCATTTTCATAAAGTTCATTTCTGTTTTATTTTTACAGAACTACTGTACAAAAAAGTTACGGACGCTGGTGTTCGAGGTGCAGTACGAGCAATGCGAGTAAGGAAGATATCTAAGTATATGTCTGAAAAAATCTACGATGTGATCAACAGAGTAAAGTAATGTAAAATATGGCGAGCCAAATGGAATACATTTGTTTAAATATAATGTTCCCTTTAATGTGAAGTAATTTTTTGCATCGTAAGACGGTTTTGAAAATTGTTCTGAGTTTTAAAAAAACTTCTAAAAAACCATTATTTATTGTTGCTGTGTTGCTCGTCTGGAGGGTTGATTATAAAATGTTTGAATCTCCGCCTTCATATTAAGTAATTTTGTTCAACGGAAAAATGTTCTGGTTTTAGAAAAAAATTATTTTTCTTCACGGGGCTAAGTGGAACAGTGTGGATAAAATCGGAACACCTAGAATTTCACATTTTACGGCATGATTTTCATTCAGCGTTGATCAATTTGGATAAGGCTTTACGGTGGCAGGAGTGGGGTGATGAAGCCCGTTTAAAAAAAAGGAAATATCAATCCTAAAATGATGAAATGACCATTCTTTACTCTGGAATTAAGGGAAAGATATTTTCTCTTTTTCGAAAAACGTACTTCGTCGGCCATGTTCTGCCACCGTGAAACCCCTCAAGTTGAATGGAATTTTGATAAGTGCCTTTTAAAATTGTAATCCTAAAGAAGGGAGAAAAGGTCAACATTTTTTTTTGTACACGGCTCCTTAACGAGTATACCTCTGCACCATACATCCCGCTTAGCCCCCATTAGGATTCTTAAACTACTTTACTCCTGTAAAAATTTGTCTGTTTTTCTTGATTAAGAAATATTCTGCAAATTCCTAATAAACTTCTCTGAACCAAAAATTTTAAAAGTTTCATCATTTTTCAATGTCAACTAATTTTAATTTCTATTTACGCAAAACTCCATACAAGCTCTACAGAGTTAGCGTAATTATTTATTTAAAAAA
The DNA here is from genome assembly GCA_932195095.1 of Andricus curvator. Lineage (NCBI taxonomy): Eukaryota > Metazoa > Arthropoda > Insecta > Hymenoptera > Cynipidae > Andricus > Andricus curvator. The sequence goes on from CAKNYM010048969.1 coordinate 1,833, forward strand.
AATTCTACATCATAAGCGACGTCGTAAACGATGTCGTTTACTATCTCAAATGACGCCATCGCATATGATATCGTATACGATATCGTATACGATGTCTTGTACGATATCGTATTTGATATCGTACACGATGTCGTATTTTACAATAGGGATAGGTGTAGGTTCGAAGCCCCGTAGCGTTAGAAATTTTACTTGTAATATAATGTTTAAAAATGCAATATATGTATTCATTCTAAGCAGGACCATTAACATTTATAGTCAAAATACTCGCAATCAATTATTATTTATTTTTTGAATACCTATTTGGTTATATCTTTAGAGTATAGCAATAGTGGGTGTTAAAATTAAACAAAAAGTTTGAATTTTAAACTTTTGTAATTATAAATATTATTCGAACCATATTCAGTCAGTACTGGGACTCCGGCAATCTGTACTGGGCCAGTACTACGCCAGTGGTGTATTTCCACCTGTGTAGTACGAACCTTCAAAAATCAAAGTCGGCCCCACGCTGTTGTCCAAGGTTGGGCCGACATCATCTTAATAGGGTCAAAATATCTCAAGTGTGCCACTTTTAAATCGATAGTTCTATTTTCAATCGATTTATACAGTTTTCGATTCGTTTTTATATCAAAATAATTCCCCTAAAATATTTTTGCAAAAAATTTATTTTTTTAAAAGTTATTAACAATCAAAGTTCTTGATCATATTTTTTTCAAAAATTGATTACTCGCGAACGGTTCATCGAAATTCAATAATAGGGTTATGAAAATTTGTATTACAAAGTATACTTTACGCTAAAAAATTGTTCGGTAGTAAAAAAATTTTGTTTATTGTTTAAATAATCGTTTGTTTTAAACAATTGGAAATTAATTAAACTTCTCCGCCTGTGAAAGAATTCTTCCACGTTCCAATAGATTCTAAAATCTCTTCCAAAAATTTTGGTGAAAAAAAAAGTTATTATTTTGCAGTAGTTCAAAAGTTATTGATTTTTTTTGTGACCGCGCTCCGACCTCCAGCGCTGGTCGAGCACGCACAATTATGTAAACAAATGCATAGTTTAGGCGTTTATTGGAAGAAAGTAATCGTTTTTCTTTCTTAGTAACATTAAATTATATGACTGGTAATATTCAGTGATTGATATTGGTCACTCGATATTATTTGTTTATTTTATAAACAAATTTTATAAACAAAAGCATAGTTTGGTCATTTATAGATAGAAAGTAATAGTTTTTCTTTCTAATCGTCTTCAACTTACATAGATGGTGATGTTTAGTGACAAAGAATTGTCAATCGATATTATTTGTTTATACCATATTTGTTTTTACCCACGTCGTGGGTGTGGTGAGCCCACACTTGTAGTTATTTACTACAAGAAACTATCCACCTAGAAACACTACCCGAATCGGGTAGTGTCACGCTTACCCCTTGAGGCTCGCCGAAAGGGAAATGGCTTAATGGTATATATACTATAAATAAATCTTATAAACAAATGCATAGTTTGACCATTTATAGATAGAAAGTGATCATTTGTCTTTCTAATCGTCTTCAAATTACATAAGTGGTGATGTTTAGTGATCTCTTTAAGGGCCCTGGAAATCGAGTGTAAATCGTAGAAAATGGATTCAGGCCAAACGGCGAAGCCATTTTGTCTGATTTTTTGTATAAATGATCTAAAGGGTATACAGACTCTCGGTACAGCTCGATTTTATCGAAAAAAAATCTATTTTTCATGTAACAATGAAAATAAGAAAAATTACGTGTTGTGGTACAGTGTTCTACTATTAAGCGAAGCAGGGAGCAGGTAAAGCAGTTCTCGTGCTAGGAATTTCTTTTGCGCGCCCCTAGCGGGAAATGGAAACACTACGAACCAAGTCTGCCGGTTATGAAGCGCCCACTGTGACCCACATTCATTCATTCAAGGGCGAACATACCGGATACAAAAACTAGGGGCCCCTACCCAAAGGAGTGGGTAAATTTCCAAAAGGTTGGGTGGGTGGCAAACTTACTCCGAAAGTAGTAGACAATATATATATATATATATATATATATAGAAGCTCTCTGTATAAACGGGCAGATTATACAAACATGCAAGATATCCATAATATGTGTCGCCCAATTTCCTCCGAAAATACCAGATTGATTCGCATTAGACACACACTTTGCATGTTTGCACAACTCAGGGGCTGTCTGCAATAACCGGTTATAGAAGTCAAGCGCTTAGTATTTTGACCCTGAGAGCTTGTGAAAAATGTTTCAAATTTTAATGTTCCAACCATATATTTAAATTTGAAATTTCATTGCGCTTCTTCGTTTCCTCATGAGAACAACTTATAGCACGTGTAGTAGTTGAAATAAAAATGAAATTCTGCTACTTTTTTCTACAAAATGGCCTCCTCTCAGCTTATTTGACTGTACTCTATGTACATATAGAGTACAGTAAAATTAGCTGAAAGGAGGCCATTTTGTAAAAAACAAAGTAACAGAATTTCCTTTTTAATTTTCGTGTTCTTTTCAAATGTTTATTAACATTTTATGAAATCTTTGAAATATTTGTGAAGTCTTTCATATTCGTTTGAAATCACTGGAATATATGAAATCGTTTGATATCTTTGCAATGTTTTTAAATCTTCGAAATGTGGTGTACTGTACCCTTTTCGACATCTTTGGAATTTTTGTATTCTTTTACAATCATTACGAAATGTTTATGAAACTTTAGAAATATTTGTTACATCTTTCGGAAATCTGTTGTATTCATTGGAAATCATTGCATTATTTTTAATCTATGTAAAATGTTGAAAATCTGCTCTACTATACCCTTCACTAAAATTTCTAAATGTTTTTGAAATCTTGTGAGAGTTTTAAAATCTTTTGAAATGTTCGAGATCTTTGTGAAATCTTTGAAAGGTGGTGTTCATGCCTAGTTCAAGTCTTCGAAATCCTTGCAATCCTTGCAATGTTCGAAATCTTTTGGAAATTTATTTGAAATCCGTGTAAAAATCTTTTGAAATATTTGTGAAATTTTTCTTAAATCTTGCTGTAATATTTGTTATTCCTTGAAATCATAGAATTATTGGAGACCTCAGTGAAATGGTTTCACATCTTCTAAAATGGTTTGGAACCTTTGCAAATAGTTTCAAACCTTCGAAATGTTGAAAAATCTTTGAAATCGGCTTCACTGTACCCTTTTTCAAATCTTCGCGAATTTTTTCAAATCTTTTAAAACGGTTAAACATTTTTAAAATTTTTTAAATTTTAATCTTTCCTAACATATATATAAATATTAAAGTCAATTTCGCATCTTCTTTTCCTGATGAATAAGCTGGTAGCAAGTGTAGTTGTTGAAATAAATAGGAAACACTATTTTTCCCAAAAACCAAAATTTTATTTATTTTTTCACTTCAACTCGCACTCAGTCACTCGATATTTAAACCATTCTTTATTTATATATCAGTAATTTAAATGAATGTTGCGCTTTAAATATTAAAAATTCCGAAAATTCCCTTCGAAAACATGTTTTCAAGTCTTAATTATCAATAATACAAAGTATGTACTTTTTAAAAATGGTAATTTTAATCATTTTATCAGGCAATTTTAATCAGTTTTCAAGTCTTAATTATCAATAAGACAAAGTATGTAATTTTTAAAAATAGTAATTTTAATCATTTTATAATAATACATATAAATTCCTAATAATATATTTACTGTGTGAGTTAATACTTGTAAGCAAAATATTTTTCCCAAGCTCGTTACAAAATATTAGATATCATCTGTAAGAGATAAATTGAAAAAAAATTTCAAGTAAACATATTATCATTTCTTAGGTGGCCACGTTTTTCTCAGCGAAACCGCTTGATCGACAGTTATGATAATCTAAGCGGTTCCTTAGCTCACTTGACTAACGTGTGCGCCAGATTTTTGTTTTAGGATATGTTTTAGGTAGTTAGGTAGGGTTCGATTCCCCAGCGGGGGCGATTTTTCAAAGCGTTGGAGCGTTCGATCGTATGTGTAAGTCTCTGTGCTTGCAATTGTGTAAGCACATATAAAATAATTTTTTCCTTTTGAAATCGATCGACATTTCACATCATTTTCGTTGTCGAAAGTTTCGAGCTAAACTATTTATAAATCGCGTATAGAATATGTGCAGTGCATGTATAAGTATACACATACGTGTTACAATGCGAAATCGGCGGAGCTACTCTTCACGGAAGTAAGGCATACTACACGTAATAGCAACTCTTCTTCTCGCTGAGTGTGGAGGGCTACCAAGTGGTGCAGTGCATCCTACTATTTGAAATTGTTCACCCTAATCTTTTAAAAAGTCAGCTTAACTTACCTGAACACAAAATAGTAATTTTAACAAAATTCACCGACGAAAATAAAAATTTGGTTTTGGGGAAAAATAGTGTTTCCTATTTATTTTTACAACTACACGTGCTACCAGCTTATTCATAAGGAAAAGAAGATGCGCAATTTAATTTAATATTTATATCGCAGTGTCTCGTCCTCCCGAAATTCGGGATGACTAGAGCACTATTTTTCATAAGCTTGCCTAGTCGACCCGAATTTTCGGGTGGGAGCGGAAAGGCACCCCTGTGATTGGCCATAGAAATAATTTTGGTGAAACACCTACCCCTCTTCCAACGTCTCGTGGGGGCGGGAAGGCACCCCTGTCACTGGCCACATAAATAATATTGGGCCAACCTCCCTAATTTTTCGGGACGACTAGACACAGCCTATTTATATATATGTTCGGAAAGATTACAATTTGAAAAATTTGTTTCAAAGATTTGAAACTATTTTTAAAATTTTTAACCGTTTTAAAAGATTTGAAAAAATTCGCGAAGATTTGCAAAAGGGTACAGTGAAGCCGATTTCAAAGATTTTTAAACATTTCGAAGGTTTGAAACTATTTGCAAAGGTTTCAAACCATTTTAGAAGATGTCAAACCATTTCACTGAGATCTCCAATAATTCTAAGATTTCAAGGAATAGCAAATATTACAGCAAGATTTAAGAAAAATTTCACAAATATTTCAAAAGATTTTTACACGGATTTCAAATAAATTTCCAAAAGATTTCGAACATTGCAAGGATTGCAAGGATTTCGAAGACTTGAACTAGGCATGAACACCACCTTTCAAAGATTTCACAAAGATCTCGAACATTTCAAAAGATTTTAAAACTCTCACAAGATTTCAAAAACATTTAGAAATTTTAGTGAAGGGTATAGTAGAGCAGATTTTCAACATTTTACATAGATTAAAAATAATGCAATGATTTCCAATGAATACAACAGATTTCCGAAAGATGTAACAAATATTTCTAAACTTTCATAAACATTTCGTAATGATTGTAAAAGAATACAAAAATTCCAAAGATTTCGAAAAGGGTACAGTACACCACATTTCGAAGATTTAAAAACATTGCAAAGATATCAAACGATTTCATATATTCCAGTGATTTCAAACGAATATGAAAGACTTCACAAATATTTCAAAGATTTCATAAAATGTTAATAAACATTTGAAAAGAACACGAAAATTAAAAAGGAAATTCTGTTACTTTGTTTTTTACAAAATGGCCTCCTTTCAGCTAATTTTACTGTACTCTATGTACATAGAGTACAGTCAAATAAGCTGAGAGGAGGCCATTTTGTAGAAAAAAGTAGCAGAATTTCATTTTTATTTCAACTACTACACGTGCTATAAGTTGTTCTCATGAGGAAACGAAGAAGCGCAATGAAATTTCAAATTTAAATATATGGTTGGAACATTAAAATTTGAAACATTTTTCACAAGCTCTCAGGGTCAAAATACTAAGCGCTTGACTTCTATAACCGGTTATTGCAGACAGCCCCTGAGTTGTGCAAACATGCAAAGTGTGTGTCTAATGCGAATCAATCTGGTATTTTCGGAGGAAATTGGGCGACACATATTATGGATATCTTGCATGTTTGTATAATCTGCCCGTTTATACAGAGAGCTTCTATATATATATTGTCTACTACTTTCGGAGTAAGTTTACCACCCACCCAACCTTTTGGAAATTTACCCACTCCTTTGGGTAGGGGCCCCTAGTTTTTGTATACGGTGTGTTCGCCCCTGAATGAATGAATGTGGGTCACAGTGGGCGCTTCATAACCGGCAGACTTGGTTCGTAGTGTTTCCATTTCCCGCTAGGGGCGCGCAAAAGAAATTCCGAGCACGAGAACTGCTTTACCTGCTCCCTGCTTCGCTTAATAGTAGAACACTGTATCACAACAAGTAATTTTTCTTATTTTCATTGTTACATGAAAAATAGATTTTTTTTCGAAAAAATCGAGCTGTACCGAGAGTCTGTATACCCTTTAGATCATTTATACAAAAAATCAGACAAAATGGCTTCGCCGTTTGGCCTGAATCCATTTTCTACGATTTACACTCGATTTCCAGGGCCCTTAAGGCAAGAGTAGAGCAAGAATGAATTTGAAATGGATCCTGAAATTATCGAAATGATTCACAAGTACATCTTGGAAGCTAATTTTTCTAGAACATCTCAAAACATTTCCAGTGATATCGTTTGAAGGAAATAATGAAAAAAGATTACCTTCTGTCTAAAAATGGCTGAACTATGCATTTGTTCAAAAAATAAACAAATAATATCAAATGACAATTCTTCTTCACAAAATATCACCACTTATTTAATTTGAAGACGATTAAAAAGAAAAACGATCACTTTCTATCTATAAATGGTCAAATTATGCATTTGTTTATAAAATTTGTTTATAACATAAACAAATAATATCAAATGACAATTCTTCGTCACTAAATATCACCACTTATGTAATTTGAAGACGATTAGAAAGAAAAACGATCACTTTTTATCAATAAATGGTCAAATTATGCATTTGTTTATAAAATTTGTTTATAACATAAACAAATAATATCGAATTACAATTCTTCGTCACTACATATCACCACTTATGTAATTTGAAGACGATTAGAAAGAAAAACGATCACTTTCTATCTATAAATGGTCAAACTATGCATTTGTTTATCAGATTTGTTTATAACATAAATAAATAATATCGATTGACAATTCTTTGTCACTAAACATCACCACCTATGTAAGTTGAAGACGATTAGAAAGAAAAACTATTACTTTCTGTCTATAAATGACCAAACTATGCTTTTGTTTATAAAATTTGTTTATAAAATAAACAAATAATATCGAGTGACCAATATCAATCACTGAATATTACAAGTCATCTAATTTAATGTTACTAAGAAAGAAAAACGATTACTTTCTTCCAATAAACGCCTAAAATATGCATTTGTTTACATAATTGTGCGTGCTCGACCAGCGCTGGAGGTCGGAGCACGGTCACAAAAAAATCAATAACTTTTGAACTACTGCAAAATAATAACTTTTTTTTTCACCAAAATTTTCGGAAGAGATTTTAGAATCCATTCGAACGTGGAAGAATTCTTTCACAGGCGGAGAAGTTTAATTAATTTCCAATTGTTTAAAACAAACGATTATTTAAACAATAAACAAATTTTTTTTACTGTCGAACAATTTTTGAGCGTAAAGTATACTTTGTAATGGAAATTTTCATAACCCTATTATTGAATTTCGACGAACCGTTCGCGAGTAATCAATTTTTGAAAAAAATATGATCAAGAACTTTGATTGTTAATAACTTTTAAAAAAATAAATTTTTTGCAAAAATATTTTAGGGGAGTTATTTTGATATAAAAACGAATCGAAAACTGTATAGATCGATTAAAAATAGAACTATCGATTTAAAAATGGCACACTTGAGATATTTTGAACCAATAGATGGCCCATATATGGGAACAAATATCGGGCCGACGTTCAGAAGCCAAACGCGGTTGACCGTTATCATTTCGCTGGTTGGCCCGACAAGTGAGGCACAAAGTTGGACCGACCGTCCGACGGTTCGCCCGACCATGGGCCGACGGTCAATTCGCACCTGGGTGTGAATGTGAGATTTTTGCTACAACTTTCCTAGGTCATGCCACAAGTTGAAGTCAAGGTACAAAATTCGATAAATTTTTGCATTTTTTTTAAACTTCTCACGTGGTATATTCTCTTCAAAGTATCAAAAATATCTTGATTAAGGCTTATTCGACGTGTAATTTTATAAGCTTTTTAACGGGGTTTTAAAACAAATATCTCACGCCTTTTGAGAGCGAGTAATCAGGTTTCAAAGTCAGCAGTGATTATTAATAGTACTTTCGCTGATCGTACCGACAATTTCCGACGGTAGTGTACTACTTAGGTTATAAGTCGATATTTGTCGCGAATCATCAGACCGGCAGAAATTTTGAGTAGTTTATTCTCAAAAACAAAACGTGTAACTGTGATAAATGAGGAGAGTGACGGCGATTAAATTTTTAATCAATATGAAACTAAATCAGATAAATAAATGACAATTCCAAAAAATTTCAAAAATGATAAGAGTACCACGAATAATCATTGTATCTTTTCTTTTACAATATATATATATATATACATTATGTATATATAATGTATCTAATAATGTATCAGTGTGGTAAAAAAGTGAGATAGTACTTGAGTTTTATCACACATTTTTTTTTAATTTAAAAATTTTTTTGATTTTGAATTACCTGCCAAATTTTTTTAGAAAAAATCATGCACGTTGAGAATGATTTAAAGAAGTCCTGAGAGTTTTTTCAGATTTTTTCTAACGATAGAAAAACTGAGAAAAAAAATAAAATTAAAATGGACGTTACCCCAACTAACTCATCCAATATGGTGGCTAACGGTTCCAAATTTTGGGAAAATTTTGTTTTGATTGTATACTTTCAAATGGCTGACTCAACATTTGATTCCCTTTTAGGGAATTGTTTGCATGCTCTCCTGGCTAAACCCTTTAAAAATGAAATGTTATAAAATAAAATATTTTCTTCTCGGCTGGCCCGATCGACGGCACAATTCTGGTGATATAACAGTTACATTACGGAATTCCAGAACTGTTACGCATCCTTACAGTAACAGCGTTACAAAACAGTGTGACCTTCATGTTCCGTTCCTGGAACACGTGTGACATTCTAGTGACATAACAGTTCTGTCACTCTGTTCTGTATTAGTTATTACATTACAAAATTTCAGAACTGCCACGTATCCTTACAGTAACAGCGTTACATAACAGTGTGACCTTTATGTTCCGTTCCTGGAGCAAGTGTGGCATTCTAGTCACGTAACAGTTATATCACTCTGTGATATACCAGTTACATTACAGAATTCCAGAACTGTTACGTATCCTTACAGTAACAGCGTTACAGAACACCCTGGCGGACCGGCCGAACGCAGGCGTTACGCTGCAGCGTAACGGTAAAGTAATGGTAAAGTAATGGTAAAGTAATATCCCGGTAAGAAGGCTTGAATAGAATAGGATTGAAAATTTCAATTCATGTTAATACCTGATTTTCCCTTCGTTCTCTTAAACCAGAAACAGTAATTAGCAAGAAGCAACTGCTATAAGTTTCAAATTAGACTCTTGGACTTGAATTAATAGAATTTGCGTACAATTTACTGACGATTATTAAAGAATTTATTATTAATATATGTATGTATAATTATCTTAATTAATTATTTAATTAATTATTCAAGTTAACTAATGTTTTCAGAATACATAAATTCTTTTTGGCATCTCGGTATCACAAATCCTATTTCATTCAATTCAGTTATACCATTTGGAATTGAGGATAATACGTTTCATATCAAATCAATTCAGATTTCTTGAATTGAAGTCACACCATCTCTCCACAATGTAAACTTGAATTCACTGTAATAGACCCTTCCTAACTTGAATTCAAAAACCGGTAATTCAGAAAATTCAATGCACACATTTCACGAATGAATTAAACTGAATTGAACACACTTCATATCTAACCTTCTTTTTGGAATAGGAAAGAGAGTCATTAACACTATGTGAATAGACGGGAATTACATTTCTGAGCCACTTATTACTTTCTTGAACATTGAAGCCTGAAGGGAAAATCAGGTATTAAAAATAATAGGATTATCTCTACTTTCACGCTGAAATCTTAAATTTTTAATTCTATTCTATTCAAGCCTTCTTACCGGGATGGCATTACAACTAATAAAAGAAACAAAATAAATATGTAAATTGTTGCAATTATAATAATACGTTAAAATTTACGTTAAATGGTCATATCGTAATTGCAGCAAGTTTATTTTTAAGCGTTAAAAAATAAAAAAACGAAGTTGCTGTCATTGAAGTCGGGCCCCTGCATGTTGGCAGTTTGCTAACGGCGGCTTCAAGCGGGTTGCGAACATGCAGGGGCCCGACTTCAATGACAGCAACTTCGTTTTTTTATTTTTTAACGCTGAAAAATCAACTTGTTGCAATTACGACATGACCATTTAACGTAAATTTTAGCGTATTATTATGATTGCAACAGTTTACATATTTATTTTGTTTATTTTATTAGTTGTAATGCCATATTACTTTACCATTACTTTACCATTACTTTACCGTTACGCTGCAGCGTAACGCCTGCTTTCGGCCGGTCCGCCAGGGCAGTGTCAGCTTTATGTTCTATAATGGTTATGGCACACGATTGTAACAATGTTATGTATAAATGTTCCCTTTTTGTTATGTAATATTTACAGAACGTGTCCGCTGGGTCGTTTCTGATATGGACAAATGATCATTTGGATAGCTGGAAAGCCAACAAACATTAAGAATTAAGCCATTGAAATCGAAAGTCATTCAACCCAATATTTGGAACACAATTTATGCGTCTAACAGAACTATTATTAAAGTTATAAAAAGTTACCGATCTATTACAATGAATTTCTCAAATTCCCTTAAATTACCCTAATAGCACGGAACGTTCCTGGGACGTTCCCGGAACGTTCCGCGGGAACTTTCGGAACGTTCCAGCGGAACGTTCCAGGAACGTTCCCGGAACGTGTAAAATGTCCGCCGCTTGGGAACGTTCCAGGAACGTTCCAAACATAAATTAACGTTATTGTTATTATTATCAATAAATATCTCGTAAACCGTAAGTGATAGGTCAAAATCGATGTCAGTTTATGATACGGATATCATATTATAGTGTAGTATATGCGGTACTCAAAACTCAAAAATGACATCCATTTTTACCTATCTCTTACGGTTTACGAGATAATTGTTGTTAAAAATAAGAATAATGGAAAGTTCCCCTCAGGTCCCAGTGGAACGTTCCTGGAACGTTCCAGTGGAACGTTCCCAAGGGGCGGACATTTTACACGTTCCGGGAACGTTCCTGGAACGTTCCGCTGGAACGTTCCGAAGGTGCCCGCGGAACGTTCCAGGAACGTTCCCGGAATGTTCCGTGCTATTAGGGTAGCATATATTTCCATCAATTACCATAATCTTAAAAATGTATGGAAAGTTTGATAAATTACCATAATTTCTGGAATTTATGAACATTTATCATTATTGTGGAAATTCTTAAATTTTTGAAAAAATTATGAAATTTGTTGAAATTTATGGAAACATGAAGTTTGTGGAAATTTGTAGAAATTTATGATATTTGTGGAAATATATGAAGTTTGTAGAAATTTATGAAATTTGTAGAAATTTATGAAATTTATAAAATTTGTGGAAATTTATTAAAGTTGTGGTTTAGTACATGTTTTAAATATTTTGATTAATTATAATGATCGAGTTTTCACCTGAAATAGCTTTGTTTGAAGCTGGTTCATTATGTTATTCGCGTTGTCATAATAGTTCACAGTTTTGTGACAAATGAACATAAATAAAACGAAAGATTGAAAAAATAAAAATAATTACTTTTTCTGTGATGTTTGTAAAGATTGTAATTTTATATGCAGTTATCGTAAATAAAATGTTTAAACAGGGTGTCCCAGACTCAAGTGTCCGGACTTATATAGCTGTGTAAACATTACAAAAATAAACCGAAAATTCCTTTTCCAAAAATCAGTTGAAGTTTTAGTTTTTGTGTTATTAAATATTTAAGCTGGACCAATCAGAAGCGCCGTATAAACAGTCGTGTTTACGTGAGCGGCAGTTCAACGTACTGTAGTGACTGCTGTTCTCCACTCGCTAACCCCACCTCAGCGCTCGCTTCAATAATACTGCGTTGAAATTAGGCTCCCGTACGCGCGACTGTTTATACCGCGCTCCTGATTGGTGCAGCTTAAATATTTAATAACCCAAAAACTGAAACTTCAACTGATTTTTGGAAAAGGAATTTTCCTCCATAAACCTTCCCCAGTACTTGTAACTAAAGAAATACCAAGTCGCTCAAGGTGATGCCGCCAAACAATTATAAAATTATAAATAATCACCCAAGTCACGTTCGTAAAACTCCAAGCTACATTCCCAACCCCACAATAATATTCAGCAACCCCCATAAACCTTCCCTAGTACTTTTAACTAAAGAAATACCAAGTCGCTCAAGATGATGCCGCCAAACAATTATAAAATTACAAATAATCACCCAAGTCACTTTCGGAAAACTTCATGCTACATTCTTAACCCCATAATAATGTTCTGCAACGCCCATAAACTTTTCCTAGTACTTTTCATTAAACAAATACCAACTCCCTCTAGGTGATGTCGCAAAACAATCTTAAAATTATGAATAATCACCGAAGTCACGTTCGTAAAACTCCAAGCTACATTCCGAACCTCAAAATAATATTCTGCACCCCCCATAAACCTTCCCTAGTACTTTAAGAACGTGACTTGGGTGATTATTTATAATTATAAAATTGTTAGGCGGCATCACCTAGAGCAGGGCTCTCCAGAAGGCAGTCATTGACTGCAAAGACTGCCAGTGGCAGTCTAGAGACTAGGTCAAACACGCCCCAATAAATTTTCGTCGAACTTGTCCTTCGTCTCGTCCCTAATCCTTCACGGTAAATTATACTTTGGAATGAAACGATGAAATGTATTGTAAATTCAAGTATAAATAAAATCTGCCCGCTGCGCGGGCACATTCTCAACGCGCGCTGCGCGCGCGGCTCGCTTCGCTCGCCAGTTTGAGCGCGCCTAGGGTCTTTGTACTTCCCTACATTTAAGCAAAATTTTTGACAGTTAAATGTGGAATCATCGACAGTAGTAATTTGGTGATTGTGAATTCTCTTTTGTTAAAGCTCCTTCGGCTTTAACGAACACATTCTCATCACGTATCTCGTGCTTCGCACTCGAATAACATTTGACCAATATGCAAATTTTTCTATATTATGTTCAACTTTAATATATAGAATGTATACTATATTAATATATGTATGTCGGTTCCGAACTGTTCATTCAGATATAGCAAAATAAAGTACAAATTTTATTCTTAATGATTACTTTGATATTCGTTCCTTATTTGCCATTAATCTCTAGTCGTTTATACAAAAATTTAACTTGTTAATTTATAATGTTATTTTTCACGATTAAATCAAAAACTACACGTCCTATAAGGAAATAGATCAAAGCAAATTTGTAGATATAATTTAGACGAACAAATTATGACATCAGCTTAAGACCGATTTTAAAACAAAACTGGAGTACGCAGCCTTTCAAATCTTACGAATTGAAAACTGTAAGTTTCCCTTCGTGTTTTTTTAGAATATTTACAAAACGTGATTTTTTGTGATTATTGTTCCTCTGTTCGCAACTGCTAAATTCGATAGAACAAAATAAAGCAAATGTATTTTATTATTTGTTCTTTATTTCAAAATAATTTTTTTGTACTTATTGTACAGAGTGTATATAAACAAATTTGTTTTAGATAAAGAAAGAGATTTCCTTTTTACCTACTTTGTTGTTGCATAGTTCAAATGGAAAATGGATTTTTTAATTTTTAATAACATTTTTTATCATTAAAACAATAATTATCTTTTGAAAATATAGTCTGAACCAAATTCCTATATTTTTTCAAAAGAACAATTTCGCTAGTTAGCATTTCTTCGTGTCTTGCATGGTTTTGCCCGAAAACAGAATTACTGATTTCAATAACATTTTTTACGAATGAAACAAAAACCATACTTGTTATCAGAAATCTTTTTCTGTCAAATTGGTAGATCTTCTCGAGATGAATCATTTTTTCAATTATCATTCCATCTTACAAAAAATGTATAGCTTTGCTGGGAAATGGAATTTTTAATTTTTTAAAAAGCATTTCCGATGGATAATTTGAGAACTGTTGGCCAAAATGGCTGGTTAACGGAATCGTCTTTTCCTTATAGGCCTTGAAACAGTATACCAAGGGGTAGTCCAATCAGATAATTCCTTTGAAAGTTACCACGTTTACAGATTAAAATGACAACCACGACAGGCACGCAGACACGAACGTAAAAACTATTTTTTCTGACTCAGGGGCCTCAAAACGTCGACATTTGATGGAATTCACGAAAGTCATCTTTCACATGAAATCAATACCTTCTCATTATGATGAGAATGTAATAATTCATTATTTTTTGTGAGATCAAAATTTGAATTTTCGATTTTTTCGAAAAAATTCAAAAAGTTGTCGTGACATTCTTGTAGAAGTTCCAAAAACTGACGTTTTTTGTCACTTGACTTTTTCTCATATTGTGCTTTGTTTCGCTTAAAATGTTAATTCACGTTTTTTTTTTTGAGTACTATGGATATCTGTCAATGGAATTTCTGAATATGAAAAAAAATGGTGAAAAAAGTTTTTAAAATGCTCTAACTGTTTGAATTTCTATCCGAAATAGCTGGTTAACGAACTTGATCTTTCTTTTTGATCACAGAAACAGGGTGTCAAAGCACAATCCAATCCGATCAGTCTTTCAAAAGTTATCGGGTATACAGACGACGACGACGACAACGACGACGACAACGACAGACAGACACCGACGTAAAAACTATTTTTTCTGACTCAGGGGGCCTCAAAACGTCGACATTTGATGGAATCTACGAACTGTTACATATCCTTACAGTAACAGCGTTACATAACAGTGTGCCCTTTATGTGCCATTTATGTTCCATTTCTGTCACACGTGCGACATTCTAGTGACGTACCGGTTATATCATAGTAGATAGCCCGAGCCATAGGACGGGCTCTGATTGGTCGAGAGGCGTGGTCTAAAATGAGGGGTGGGGGTAGGAGAAGGGGGTGTGGCCTCCATTGATTGGTCAAGGGGTGTGGCCTAATTACAAAATGGCGTTAATTAGGGGTGTGGCCTAATTACAAAATGGCGTTAATTAGGGATGTGGCCTAATTACAAAATGGCGTTAATTAGGGGTGTGGCCTAATTACAAAATGGCGATTATCCTCATTGATTGAATGAATGATTCTGAGTTGGAAACGGGGAGGGGTCACACACATGATCCCATCGAATAGTTGATTCTCAGTTGGAGAAGGGGAGGGGGCCCCACCCCCTCCCTGTTATTCTAAGAGTAAAGGACGATTTGGAAAAGGAGATAACTAATTACAAC
>CAKNYM010048970.1:0-65184 GCA_932195095.1 Andricus curvator
TATTATACCACGCATTGGTGGCTTTATTGTGTATACACGAATCAGATAACTTGGCTTAAAAGTTGAGCCCTACTCGAAATTTTAATCGATTTTCCAAGTTTTTGAGCCCCCCCCTTGAGACAGAGAAAAATTATCTGTGTGCAAAATGTATGTCTGTAATTATTTGTGAAAATTTTACCTAATGCAATGCTACTACTATAAGGAAGAACCCAGGAGAAAAAATTCACGTGAAAATCCACGTAGGTCTCCACATAGGGTAAGGAATTCCACGTGGGGTTATGCGTGGAATTCCAAGTCAAGTTCGAGTAGTAAATTGAAACAATCCACGTGGAAATCGACGAGGAATTTCACGTGGATTTCCACATGAATTAAGGAATCTACGTTCATTTTCACGTGGATTTCTACGTCCAACTCTACGTTCATGTTTACAGATCCATTTTTGCGTATCTCTTACCGTTGACAAGATATTTTCAATTGAAAATTATATTCAACCTTCCACATGGAACTGCATGGAAATGCCACGTGGAATTTACACGTGGATTGTTTAAATTTACTACTCGAATATTACGTGGAATCCCACGTAGAACTACCATGTGTAATTTCACGTAGATTTTTCACCTGTGTTTTTATTAGAGAATATGGTTAATATCTGGTTTCTATATTCTTCAGAACGCCACCGAAAAAGTCGATGTCAAAAGCGCTTACTTTAACAAACGCTCGACGTGGACACGCAGAAGAATTGTGGCGCCACTCCAGAGAACAGATAAAGCAAACATTGCTGAAGAAATTAGTGTCTAAAGAAGAACTAGCAGAAGAAGCGTGCTACGCTTTTAGCTCGATTTTGAAATACATGGGAGATCTGCCAACTAAACGGCCTAGAATTGGGAATGAATACACTGATCAGATCTTCGATGGTCCTCTGAAGAATGAAATACTGCGAGATGAAATTTACTGTCAAATAATGAAACAGCTAACAGACAACCGAAATAGACTGAGTGAAGAACGTGGATGGGAACTGATGTGGCTAGCTACAGGACTCTTCACGTGTAGTCAAAGTCTTTTAAAGGTAGTGATTGGGATGAAGAAAAGTATAAGAGCTGGTGACGTTTTTCGCCAAGTTCGAGTATAAGACCTAGTTAGTGACGAATATATCTGGAAAACGACCCTTCTATAGGAAGCCATAAATACCAGACGCCCTGCACGCTGCGTTTAGACATCTGAGGCAGGTGAAAAATTGAAAATTCTAAATGATAGTACAAGAGGCCATTTCCATCTGAGATCAAGCATTAATGTCCCAAGTTTATTATTATTCATTCGCCCGACCAATCGCATCTATCTGCCACACTGCCAAACTCGATGATTATTATTTACGAAATGTATATTTTCAAGTAATAGTAGGGTAATCGGTACAACCGTTGGTCACCCCCCAATGATTGGCCATCTCATTTAAATATACTTATATGAAAGAATACTCACAAATAAAACTACCCATAAATAGTCCAGGTTGAAGCGCAAACAATTCTGCAGAATATTTTCCAAGGTCAGGATTGTCCGCGTGTTGAAATTTTTTTTTAACGGTTACGATAGATTTAACTAAAAACTTTTGGATTTTAATTGAATTTATTGATTAAAACTACACGATAGTAGTATTCTAACCTTAAAATGATGTCTGTATATTGATTAATGGGTGGTCAATCAATGACCTGGTGAATTATGGGGAAACATAGTGACTGGCCACAATATCTAAAAAGCAAATAACTAATATCTTTGCAAAAATTCACTCAAAATGGTTTAAGCTTTTTGTAGACTATGTATATAACTGTCTGTCGCTTTGTCTTAAGAATAATGAGTGAAAGTCATGTCAAAAATCGTTTTTGGCTCCGACAAATGATTATACGATTTAGTGACTTATCACTGTGCTTTCAAAATCAGTAATCTATAACCTGATGTGGCGAACGAGGTGGTCAATGACTGTATTTCACCACATTTCAGTGGCCAATCATATAATAATCATTGGCCTATGCTAATCACTATGTGTTCATGGCCAATGATGGTATTTTTTGATTCGATCGACGCTTATAGTGTTTTTTACAAATTTTTAAGCTGGAAAATTCCTTAAACAGCCAATTTTCATCTAAAGTCTAGGCCAGAGGGGCAAGCAGAGGGACGAGAGAACGGCGCGTCATGGGAAAAGATGAGTGCACCAAGAACAATCTTTTCCGTATTTCGCATGGGGCACTATTATCATTTTCGCCAGCGAATATTTAAGGTATTATACGGATAAAATTATTTTCTGAGGATTTTTTTTCAAATTGGGACTGTAGATTTATTAGAGTGTTATATAAAATTTGGTGCAATTAGAAAAGGGCTGACCATTTCGAAGTTGAGATAAGTAAAATCAAAAATCGCATCTTATGTACGTAAGGCCTATATCCCAAGGTATTGAAAATGTAGCATATTTTAGCATGACGCTTAAACGATTCTGACAATTTTTTTCAAAAACTGAGGTACTATAAAAGGGCACAATACAGAGATTGTGCGAAAATGTAAGAATTTTTTTCCATTTCCTTTATGAAGTAGAGCCCTGAAAGTATGAAAGAACAGAGAGGTCCAATAGGTTAAACACTTTCATACGCATTCAGGGGTTACATGGGTTTTGAAGGCTAAAAAAAGCATATTATCTCTAATTTTTTAAAATATAATTAAAGATTTGTTTTATTTAAACTGCCAAGTATGTAAAATAAAGACGTTGAAACAATATTTTCCGAAATTTTCATTGACAAATTTTGAAAATTCAGTTGTTGGGACCTGATTTTCGAAGACCCTTTGGAAAAAAGTAGCCTTGCGGTGGTCAGGATAACTCAAGATAGCTTTATCGGAAATCAAAAAACAAAATATTTTCTGTTAGCAGGTGAGTTTAGCTCGTGATTGGACAAAGGATTTAAAAAAATCAAAGTTTGAATTTTTGGCAGAGTTGTATACAAAAAAGTACAACTTTCGGTCAAATTTACACCATGTATTGCCTTGCGAAATTAGTTGTGATCAAAGAAAAAAAGAAAGCTTCATTCAATCACTAGTCAATCCTATCTAGAAGAAGTGTGCCGAATTTCAATAAAATCGGTGTATTAGTTTTGGAGAAATCGTGTCCACCGACTTTAAAAATAGAGTTTTGAGAAATATGCGCGCCACCGGTAACCAATCTGGTTTGTGACGCGACGTATGCATGGTGCGAGGGGACACAGGAATTCGGAGCACTGCATAGAACTATAATACTTAAAAAGAGTAACCCTTAGAAATCGAGAGAATCGAGCGCGAAATACAGGTCAACCATAGGTAAGCAGATGCCTCGATATACTTACGACACTCCCCGCCGGCCGAACCTATTGACACGAATTTCCAAAGGCTCTATTTTTTGAAATTTCAAAACCAATGTGTGTGTTCTTTGTATGGATAGCTATTTATATGAATTTATCCGTATAATACTTCAACGCGGTATAGATACAAAAAGCGAGGCATTTTTGCATGAAATAGGGCGTTTTTAGTATGGCAATGTTTAGTACGAAGAGCGTACGAAATTCGTGCACTTTGGGTATGGCTTTTTTGCGTGCCTACCTTCAAACGGAAAAAGCCATATCCAAAGAGCACGGAATCTGTGCGTTCTTCATACTGAACATTGCCATACTAAAGTCGCAGGAACACGAGCAAGAAAAGTAAGGCGCATGTGTTGCGATTTAAGTATGACACGATTCCGTGCGAAATTTGGAACAGATTTTCGTTGGTGTGGAGGGCAAAGCGCCCCCCCTCCCTTCTCTCGTCCCTCCGCTCAACGCTCTGACTCACTTTAGAGTTTAGATGAAAATGGTGCATTTTCAAAACATAATTCCCAAGGTTTTAGCAGCCGACTTTCGTTCTGTCGTTTTACGAACGCTTTATATGAATACTATTCTTTATATACCATAAAAAAGCTAGACCGTATACTATCAATTAAAAAAATATTTTTAACTAATAATTATCGAGTCCGGCAGTGTGTTAGATAGATGCTATTGATCAGGCGATTAAGTAATGATAAACTTGAGACTTCATTACTTGATCCTGGATGAAAATTGACTCATACTACAACCTCCAAATTTTTATTTTTCACCTGCCTCAGGTATCTAAACGAAGCGGGCAGGAGATGTCTGGAATTTATGGCTTTCCAGGGAGGTAACTCGCCATAGAAATGCTACGTGTCAGTTTTATGAACAGAGACGAGTCGTGAACCACTGGCACCATTTTCGTGACGCCCGAATTTTGCATTATGACTATTATAGCATAGATAATTTTGACGCTTTAAGGATTTTGACTAGGTTCAGCTATCTGTGGCTTTTCCTCGCCAAATTCTTAGAAACAAACAATAAGTAAACGCTCAGTGCACTTGAGTTTAAAGAATAATCATTCTAGACTTCAAAAATAACTATTTACTAAATGATACTTCCGTCATCGTATCAGTTATACAAGTCACTTAATTCAACGTTAAAGCATGAAATATGTTGGATTGTATAAATATAATTACATTTTTAAATAGTATATACATTGATTTGAATATTTTAATAATAATTAGTACAACTGAAATAATTAAAAGTGAGGACGTAAGGATAAAGAAGTTCACAAACTATCACGTAGCTCATCAGCTAGGATCGCCGGTAGGCCAACCGAAAAGGATTACAAATTTAAAATAATTTTCAATGTTGCATATACAGACTCAAAAGTTAGAAATTCAGAATGTACGGGTTTCGACGATTTCAGATACCTAACAATTTTCCTGAAAATTTTAAAATTAGGATAAAGTCAGTTCCACAAGAGCGTCGTCACGATTTCTCCTGAAGAAAATAATATTTATGAACATAAGCATCAGAGGTTCAAAAAAGAGTATTTTAACTGTGATGCGTTCACCTAATATGGCGACCAATCCCCATGATTGTTGATTATAGCTTGGCAGCGTTGGGGCGTGCTTTCCACCAAACTTTCGTCCACAGTGTAGGGAAGGATCTCCAAATGTCAAGCAGGTGTCGAGTCAACTGTTTGATGCTGAACACGCTTTCCCCGAAGCTTTTGCTTCATTGTAGATCACACATTTTTATGAGCTTTGCATCTGGGAATTGTGAGGACCAGTTGAAGACAGTGATCCCATTTTCCTCTTTCCACTGGTTGCACATGCGGCTGCGGCGTTTTGGGTCGTTGTCTTCATGAAGTATCCATTCTCTATTTCCTTGCCCAAACCACTTCTCTGTAGACTTTATCAAAGCCGTCTGAGAGATTTTAAGCATCGTTTCGACGTTCAGGTTGCCAGTGAAAACGTGCATTACGACAATAACCAGTTTACAGAAGCAACCCCACATATAGACCTTGACCGGATGCTTAACGATGCGTTGGGCGAATGGTAGAGCGCGTACGGACCATGCACGTGGTGTACGAACTCATGCCCAGAACGATGACTCATCTATGAACACTACGCTCGACCAGTCGCGTTGGATATTTTCGTTTGCCCAGGCCAGTCACTTTTTAATGTGCTTAGGTTTCAAGAACGGTTTCAGCACCGTGCTCCTCCATCCATAGCCGACAGGTCTCAAACGGCGTCGTATTGTTTGTAGGCTTATATTTACTCCCTTTCTTGTCAACACTTTTTGGGCTTGCCGCCAATTATAGGTGGTGTGCTTCTCAAAAAGCTTGATAATCATCTTATCCTCCTTTTCCGTGGCCACACGCATCTTACCCCTGTACGGCAAATCGTCAACGTTTACGTTCAGAAGAAACACGGCTTCACAGAAACACGGCCTCGAACCGACACGCGTAGGCTACACTAATTGCACAATACGTCTTTCCCTTTTTAAAAACAAATTACACTGGACCAAAACTTACAGCGCATCTTAGACTAACCTTTCCTGAGTCCCATTACATAGATTATTTATTTTTCGGATGCACTGCCTTCGGGTGGCGCTGCCGACCCTTTTTTGGAACCTTGTAAAGAGAAAGAGATATATCAAAACGGAAAAAAATTTCAAATTCACCTTCAGAAATAACCTGGGAAATATAAAAGGGATTAGGTTTTATGACATTTTATTCTTGGACCCCTAATAAAAGGATTATCCTTCGAACCCAAGCTCTGACGATTTCTGAACATTTTCTTTTGAATTCTGACTTTTCCTGCCGATTTCTTTCGTGAAATGTAACAATAGTTAAAGTTATATATAAAAGTATCTCTGGTGTAATAGAATCTCATCTTCTCTAGTCATTCTCTGGCTAATTGCGTAAACTAGCCTCAAATCATGTTTATCATCCCTCTGTAGGAGCATAGCTCCGAGTCCTAAGGAGCTAGCATCAGAGTGCAATTCAGTTATCTCTGCCTTAGGCGAATAAACTCGTAATATCGGTTTTGTATTTAGTAATCGTTTCAGTTCGCGAAACGCGTCATCTTGATAGTTGGTCCATTTGAAGCTCGCGTTTTTACGCGTTAGTCTAGATAACGGCGCGGCTATTATTTAAAAATGTTGTACAAAGCGGCAAAAAAAACTCGTTAGTCCCAGGAAGCGTCTCACTGCAGGTACATCGTCCGGTACCTGGAACTCATCAATCGCGCGAACCTTAACTTTACCTGGTTCTACTCCTTTGAAGCTAATCTGAAAGTCTAAGAAATCCACTTTCTCAAGGCCAAATTAAAAATTTCTCGAGGTTAAAGGTTCGTCCGGCTTTAGACAAAGCATCTAGCACTAATTTCAGCCTTTCCAGCAGTTCCTCCCAGTTCTGGACGAAAGTGAGAATATCATCGAGGTGAGGTAATAGAATTTTGTTTCTAAACCGACCCAAGGCCAGCTCCATCAGTTTAGAGAAGTAGAAAGGGGCGTCCATTAGTCCGAACACTGCACTTGTAAACTCGCCCGTACAATCCGGTGTAATTAACGCGGTCTTATGTCGAGCTTCCGGTTTGAGTGGAAGATGGATATAACCGTTTGCCAGATCCAGGGTCGAAAAGGTTTTATCCCCAGATATAGCCTCAATTTACTCGTCTATATTGGGTAGAGGATACTGAATCCTCTGGGTCTGGATATTTCGGCGTCGGAAGTTCACTACTAGACGAGGCTTTCCGTTTTTCCTTTGTAACAGTAGAACGAAACTCGCATACGGTGATGACGTATCGGTTACCATCCCGGCTTTCTTCCATCCGTCCTCTATTTTCTTAATTGTTTCGCGTTCGTCGCGTGTCGCGCGGTATGATTTTGAACATACAGGAACGGATCCTGGTTTCTCAACAATGTCCATCTCGATTAATTTAGTATGGCCTAACTCGTTTAGGTTTTGTGCGACACAGTGCTGATTCACGTTTAGCATCTCGATCAACGACTCGCGTTGAGAATTTTAACTCGTACCTTTTTTATCGTTAATTATCAGGTTCCATCAGGTTCCAATTTTTGTACCTTGACGCAGTTTTACCGGGTCATTACTCGTGTTTATGACACCTAAAGTCATTTCCTCTTCTCCTACATTTAATTGTAAAAAATTCATTGTCGCTGTCGCCTTAAGTGTACACACGGCACTCCCTGCATCTATCAAAGTTTCCACAGTTTAATATATTTTTACTTTTAATATATTTACGCGAGGTTTCGTTAAACGTATTGTCAACTGTGTTCACAACCGGATTCTCCAAAGGTCGTGGTTTAGTACAGTTGCGCGTCCCATGTCCCTTTTCATTGCAATTAGTACTATACGGTTCACGCCTTGGCTCTGTACATTCGCGTCCAAAGTGTTCGGTTTTTTGACAATTAAAACACTTTAGTTTACTCTGAATTTCGTTTCGGTTATTTTTATCTGACGTAGCCTCATTCTGTTTCGGACGTGTTTCTTTATTTTTCGCGAAACTATTGTCTGCTTTCACGTTATTATTCTTGGCTTTCGCATTACTATTCTGCGTCCTTAAATTTCCTCTTTTATCGTTATGTTTATTGTTTTTATAGAATTTTTTAACCGTCCTGTCTAATCTCTCGAGATCCGCTATAAGCTCGTCTTCAGCTTTGTGAGGCGCGGCCCATGCACTTATCATTAGTTCGCGTGACTTTAAACCTGACAATATTTGTTCTTTAACCTGGGGAATATTTAGAGGTAGATTGTTGCAAAGTTTTGTTATATTGTAAAAGTACGAACTCAAAGTCTCGTTCGGGTTTTGAATATGGTTTTGCATTTTAATAAATGCTTCTGCTAGATCAATTTCGCGTATGAAAGTTTTACAAAAGGCTTCTCGGAGCAACTCCCAACTCGTAAGGTCCTTCTAGCGACTCAAGAACCAAGCGCGCGCAGCACTTGACAGATTAAAAAGTATTAAAAAGGATTCAGGCCATTTACACAGGCTACCGTATCAACTTGCTCAAGCCACAATTTAGCTTCCAGGAAATCTTTTTCCCCACTGAAACTTTCAATTCTTTTAGAACAATCAGGCATAATATGAAATTCGCATTGCGGTACTTGGTTTTGAGCAAGCTTTTGCGTCAGCGTCATATTTGGCTGAATAACTTGATTCATTAGCGCAAGTATTTGTTCGTAGTTCGCGGGACTACTTCCTGACGGCGGATTTACATTAAAATCTGGCGGTCCCTAGAGGGAAGGCACAAAACCGGGCGGTGGATTTCTCGGATCAAATTGCGGTCTGTCGAAACCCGGATTTATCTGTCCTAAATTACTTGGAACCCATCGCCCATTGCGTTTCCTGTAACATTACGCATATCCTGTACATATCGGTTTGGGTTTATGAAGGATCTGTTCACTAAAGTCGAACCTGCGCCATATTGGCTACCTGCCTCGTTATATCGCGAATGTTCAAATACCTTTACTCGCGAAGATTCACGTACAAAGGATTGATAAGAATCGTTATAGTTAAATTGGGTGGATCTATGATAATCATTATAGTTAAATTGGGCGGATCGATGAGAATCGTCATAATTAAATTGCGCGGATGGACGAGAATCGTTATAGTTAGGTTGCGTAGATCGATTACCTTGAAATGGTGTGAAACGACATCCTCTTCGTCCCCTTTGCTCTTCTCGGCTGTACAAACCTCGTTGAAATCGCTCGAACTCGTCGATCGATTTTTCTCGTCTCACGCCGTTTGGGTCCATCATGGCGACAATGGCACAATCCTTTTTCTCGTACACTTGCCTGCAGTCCAATTTTGTAGAAGAAAATCTCCTCCGAGTGCCCCACTAGGAGTTTGTGGAAAACAATTTGGGACCTCGGTTCTTTGTTCATCCTTCTCAAGCGTGACTCTCGTTGTCGGACTTTTCAGCAAAATATAAATTCTTCCAGCACTCTTTCCATGGAAGCCAGAAATCGGCAACAGTTATGTATGTTTTTGTTCTTTATAGGTTTTTCCACTCGCGAGCACAATGGGAAGGAATTAGATCCAGTACCCCACACTTAGAATATTATAAAAGTTATCTTTTTTATTCGGAATAATCCCAAAGGGTCTCAAACTATAGAGGGAAACAGGTCCATGAAATAGATAACTCGTATTTGTCAATCACAAATAAAGTAAACAATTTATTAATTATAGAAAAGTCCTAAGCAACTTAAAGCACACCTGGCCAGTGGTCACGCTCGCGTCTCGAAAACGTCTCCCTTTTCCGTTTTAAGGAGGCACAATCTTTCTGCGCACACACATTTGCCTCTCCCTCCTCGCCCTAAAGCTCAGTTCATATAGCCTGCACATTATTTTCTAATAGCCTGCACTTTATTTTCTAATATAATAAAATATAAAAAGAATTTCGTGAAGCAATTTTATTAGTATACATATATAAGATGTTATGGTGTTGACCAGGGTGTAATATTTATTATTAAAGATGGAAAGTAAAGCTCTGTAGATTACTGGAAAGTATATATAACTTTTATTTACAATTTATCTAACAGGTTTATATTGCAGTAGAATAAATTTACTGAAGAGGACTGTCGACGAACAGTCGAAACGTTTGTAAAACATTATGAACTGAGAGTTTCTCGGACATGATTACAATACATGACCAGTAATCTACAGAGCTTTACTTTCCATCTTTAATAATTTAATAGTATACAAGTTTAAACTTACCATTTGAGTGTTTAGCGAGTACTTACATTTTCGATTATAATGGAACGAATATAAATTATAATTTATAAAACTTTTAAGATGTGAATAGAATCAATATTTTAACATCTTCGTTTTAAAGAATCTTACACAGATATAATGATAAAAGATAGCAATTCGAGCAATTATTTGTTATGTTCTTCACTGAGTATTAAATAGCATTTTTTCAAATATAAATTTAGTTCAGTTCAATTTCACATACATTATATCCATTATATTTAAAAGCGACAGTACTCACTTCTTAACCCTTGTGTGCACACCCAACTTCATCCACGGTGTTACACACCCAGGGTACCCGAGTTTCCACCTACCCTTTTTCAATTTTTAAAATAATTATGCAATTGTAATAGTTTCTTTGTCATTTATTTTAATAAATAAATATCAAAAGTGAGTGCTAAAGGCACAAAATACTTTAAAACACACGAAAACACCAAAACAATTCACCTGCTGAATAACGCTGGTTAACGAATAATTAATTTTTCATTAATAATTAATTAAATTATTATTATTAATCCACTCAATGTTGAATTTTTATATGGAGGGTACCCCGGGTATCCTGGGTGTGTCCGCGACGTACTCGTATGTATACTATGAAGTCGATTATTTATGAAGAAAAATCCAAAATAAATGATAAATCCACCATTTGCTTAGAGTTGAGCTAAATAACGATGATGCGGATGCCCCAAGCGAAATTTTAATTTTTACTCCACTTACATGCAAAAATGTACCATGGTGGGGCACCCGGGTTTCCGAGTGTGCACACAAGGCTTAAGTTTAAACTTTATACTATTCAAATTTTTCTTCAGGAAATTCTTTTTATAATTCATTATTAATATTCTTCATCGTATTTTCGGAAATAAATTTTAAGGATCATATTTTACTTTTTATTCAAGTTCAAATCTAAGATATATTCCAATTTGCCAGGATTATTTTACGACCTTTTAATTCATATCTTCTCCATACTATTTATAGAAAGTGTTTGGAAAACTATTTTGAAATGTTAAATGAGTAATATTGTTTTAATTTCAATAATTTTCCGCACCAAAATAACATTTTGTTTACTAAAAAAAAAAAGTGAGCTAGTCCCATTGCTTACTATGCGAAAACAGGTAGTGATCGGACAACTAGCACCGCGCTTGAGATATTAGGAACTAATCAACTTAGGAATGTTGCGCGTTCAAGTTAAAATGTGAAATATGGACAGATGCACAGGGCTGGCTACAATGCAAAAGTAGGATGTCACGAAAGCGGCACCAATGTTTCATGCCTCGCCGCTGTTCACAAAACTGACACCCGCCTCCAATGCAAACGCGAAAATCGTGTCATCCCCCTGGACTTTCTAAAGAAGGGTCGCTTCCCAGATACATCCGCCACTAACTAGATATTATACTCTCACTTGGCGAAAAACGTTACCAACTCTCCGCCTACATGTTGGTGCATTTACTAATATAAATACATGTATCATATACTCTCAGGAACTAACATTATTCTTGAGAACAAGACGACATCCCATATCTCAAGATTCGCTGCAAAGACTTCAGAAAACGTTGCGCAATGGTCAAAGAAAGTACCCTCCTCATCAAGTAGAGGTCGAGGCTATTCAACATAAAACTACACAAATCTTCCACAAAGTTTACTTTCCTGATGATACAGATGAGGTGTGTAAAAAAAGTACCATTCTTTTATTCTTAATACTTCCTTCATTAAACAAAAAAAAAACAATATAACCATTATTCTCATCATTGTGTTATTTTAATTAAAAAATCTACAAAATGTTTATTATTTTTCATCAAATAAAATATAAGGTTTTAGGATTGCTTTTATGGCTATTATTATACCATTAAGCCATTTCCCTTTCGGGGTAGGCGTGACTCGCTCGGTTGGAAAATAGTAGTGTTGGGAAGGAGGTATAGGTTTCTTTTTTTTAAGACTAATCTAGAATTTTCGTGTTATTTATTTAAATAACACGTTCGTTCCGCAACACTGCTCCGACCCAGTTTGCTGATCAATCTCTCTAGCGATTACCCCAAGTGAAGAGCCTCACAATGTTGCTATGTGAGGTGTCCCACTCGGTCTCATTAGTATCCAAGGTCTTTTGTTTCAGGCGGCATTCACTCTACTCACATTCTCTTTATAAACTATTTGTCTCCACACTTTTCTGTCCTGGCATACTTCTCTAGCTTCCTTCACGTCCATGCATTTTTTCATGCAAGCTCTCCTGTTTCTATGGCTTCTTATGTCTTTTCGGATTAAGGTCTCATTCACACATTCTAACCATTCTTTCCGCGGTCTGCCTCTGGGCATACTACCATTTACTTTAACTTTATACACTTGTTTCGTTAGACGTTCATCTTTCATTCTTTCAATATGTCTGAACCATTTTAACTGATTTCTTTCCCATGTGTCAACTTTTGTCTATTTTGCACCACATTCTTTGAGGATTATCTCGTTTCGGACTTTGTCCATCAGTGTTTTCCCGCAAATTGTGCGTAAAGATTTCATGCCAATCGCGTTAATTTTACTCTTATCCTTTTCTTGACAGGTCCATGTCTCGCTACCGTATAGCACAGTCGGTACAAATATAGAATTATGTATTGCCATTTCAGCTTTTTTTGATATATTTTCACTTCTGAGAATGGACCCTGCTCTACCGATAACCTTCTGAACCTCGTTTATGCGTCTATCTCACTTCCCATCTATCTTCCCGTCTCTAGTGAATAGGCTACCTAGATATATGTACTTATTAACTTGTTCTAATCTCTCATCATTTAGGGCAATGTTGCGCATTGTTTTCTCACCTTTTTCTTCAAACACTATGATTTTTGTTTTATTTACGTTAATTTTGAGGCCCATGTTCTTCATGCTTGTATTTAGTTTGCTCAACATTCGTTGCAAGTCTTCGATTTATTCTGCTATAACAACTTTGTCATCTGTGAAAGCTAAACCACGTACCCTTACTGTCTTGAGATCTACACCTTCTTCGTCGCAGAGGGCCATTCTTAGACATTTTTCCATAAATATGATAAATAGCCATGAGGACATAACGCATCCTTGTTTAACGCCTTGTATAATATCGAACCAGTCACTCAGTTTCCCATTCACCCTTACACTCGCTTTGTTACCTGCATATATTGTTTGTATTGCTTGTAGAAGCCATCCATTGACTCCGTACTCTTTGAGGACTTCCCAAAGTTTACTTCTATCCACATTGTCAAATGCTTTTTCTAGGTCAACAAACGCACAGAAAACTTTCTTTCCTACTTTCAAACATTTTTCTGTGATCTGTCTTAAGTTAAATATTTGATCCGTACATGATCTTCCTGGCATAAATCCACTTTGTGCTTCCCATATCTTTTCTTCTGTTATTTTCATTACCCTACGAATAAGTATTTTTGATAATATTTTACTTACTGTACTTAGTAAGATGATACCTCTGTAATTACTGCAGTTGCTTTTATCTACATTTCTTTTGTATATTGGTGCGATAATCGCTTTTATCCACTCGTCTGGGACATCCCCCAGCTCGATACATAAATTTATCCATTCGCACAGCCTGTGAGATATGTACTCGCCACCGTACTTAAGCATTTCAGCGCTAATGCTGTCTACACCAGCAGCCTTATCGTTTTTTAAGTTCTTAATTATATCTCTAACTTCAGTGACACAGACTTTCTAAATTGGGTTTTCTGATGCATTATGTTCTATATCGCAGTTCTGTTGTCCTAAAGATTCACCTTCTAATAATTCTTTAAAAGAGTCTTTCAAAGCGTCCACTATCCCGTCTGTATCATACAGTATTTCACCTTTGCTGTTTCTCATGCTGACAATCTATGTATTTTTATTTCCCTTCATCTTTTTAAATATTAGTTTCTTGCTTCCTTCAAAGTCGTTTTGTATTTTCTTCTCTTCTTCTGTTCTGATTTTATATTTACTCTCCTTGACTAGTCGTTTAACTTTCCTATTTTTGTGTCTGTAATCATTTTTGAGCCTGTTTCTCTTCTCATCGCTGAGACCTGTGATGTTCAACGTTCTCTCGTACGCTTCTTTCTTTTCTTGTCGGACTGTCTTAATTTCATCATTCCACCATACATCACCAGACTTTCTTCCTACAACCTCCGTACCACACACTTCAATTGCTATGATATATAATATATATCATAATATATGTAGGCATATTCCACATATTATTCGTCTTATTAATATATTATATTATAATATTATAATAACAATATATATATATATATATATATAATAACATGATTTTATATTATGCCTTTACAGAAAATAAAGTCATAAGTTTACATAAGAAGGTACATATTACATATTACATATTCGATATTTCTTTATATTTCTGATTTGAGTCCCCCTTCAATAATTTTAGAGTCCATGATAGACTTCCCTGCCTATGAAACGGCACTGGGCACTTTTAACTTACTCATTTTTTTAATTTTATAAAAAATAATTCACCTAATCTCGCACTTAATGCATTCCGAAATAAGTGACGTTATGTTATACTCTTTTCCCTCACCTGCCTTTCAAGTCCGCCATTTTTTACGTTTATTACATGTTTCACGTATAATACGTAAAATACGTATTATACGTATAAAAGTTCGAGTTACGCGTAACCGTGCAACCCTGCTCTTTTTGAGGGTTCCTTTTTAGTTCGTTGATATCCGATAGATGGCTATTCATATTTTCAACTGGGCATGTGCCAAAAAGCGCGGCACTATTTGAAATCAATAAATACTATGAATAATCATACAGATAAATATTGACAAATATTTTTTATTCGTTTTAAAAACAAATTATATTGAATGACAGAAATACCTAACTTCCTAAAAAACGTAATATTAGCGTAATATTGCAAGTCTATATTATATAATTTTTAATAGTACCGCGCTTTTTTGGTACATGCGCAGTTGAAAACGACGGATTTTCAACATAACCTCAAAAACTGTCATAATTCATGTGAACTATCTTCCTTTAAGAATGAATGATGTCTATAATTTTAGTTTCTACATTAACTTTTGCCCAGTGCAATATCATTTAATCCGAATTACAAATTAAAATGTGCATCAATTGCTTTCAAAATCTTCGAAGTGAGTCAAGGCAGAAGTGACAAAAAAGGGCTCTATTGGAACCGTTTCAATCCATACTTTGGGTTCATTTAGAAACAATTTATCATTTCGGGTTCCTTTTCAGCATGAGAAGTTCCTTTTTGTTGCAGTTCCTTTGGAACAAAAAATTGGTTCTAATAGAAACCTTACTTTTTTCTGTGTTGAAACTCAACAAATTTCAGAAAAGCGGGTTGAGTCTCAAACGGTTGAGGAGGCCTAAACCAGACCTGCCCAGATAGGAGAAAACTGCTCATTTGCCAGATAGGAATTCAACACCACCACCGACCTCTACTCATTCAACTTCACTCGAGCGACCACCCCCAAGCCTCTGGACCTGATAAGAGGGAAGTGGTGGTGGAACTCGAACATGTAGCGAATGAGTAGTTTTTCCCTATCTGGGCAGGCCTGACCTATACGGCACTCAGAGTGATGCGACGGTCATATAATGGTACTATTGTATTCGTCACGTACCGGGCAGGCAGAGTGATTTACAGTAGTTGGCCGCCACCAACCCGAATTCCTTTTTAAAATAGGTGCACTCGAACTCAGTCCCGCCGTCAGAATCGAGGGGCGTGGCCAGACTCGAACTCAGTCCCAAATTAAGTCCGGCGGCGCACACTTGCACTGAATATTTCTCTTCACATTGTAAAGGGAAATATTCTGTTTTTCAAAGGGTCAATACATTCCAGACTTAGGACTGGCAGCATTTATTATTATGCTGGCGTGTTTAAAAAATGTTGGGGAACATGTATTGTCAATCATACCTAACAATAACATTCAAATTAAAAAAAAACTTGTCAAGTGAAGCAAATACTATAATAAGCTATATATTCCCATAAAAATTTTTTAAGGAGCTATTTATTTCACTTTGAGTCATGTATTGAAAATAGCTATTGCTATATCTTGCTATTGTTATATAGCTGTGATAAGATTCGCAACCATTTGTTGTTCGCGTAGTTGTTGGAGAAAATTCAGCTCACATCTGAGGTGGATATTTTGAATCTTTCTTTATGTAAGTTTCTACAATAAAATCGCAAAATTTTTCAACACTTTCTTTTAATGGTTGGATAGCCATGATATCTTCAACATAACAATCATCTACATCGAATGGATCCAAAAACGCGAGACCAAAAAAGTTTTTCAGAAAATTACCTACTTCAGAGTTTTTATGTCAGCCGAGTGAGAGAGGAGTGGGGGGAGAGTGACGTTGACTCAGCTCAGCTCCGGGGAGTCTTCACGGGACTGAGCTCGAGCGCTTTTCTGACCGTGGGACTGATTTCGAGTGCAGCCGTTAAATTAAGGAGCGAAATACAGACTCTTATTAGGAAGAGAGAAAAATAATATTTATTTTGTTTTATCTGGATTGGATGCGCAGCGGTGTTTCAATGAGAAAAAAGTTATTCTACAGTAAAGCTAATTTTTATAAATAAAGTAAAATAACAAACAGTCTACATTATGAATTTTTCATTTTAAAAGTAGATTTTTGCATTAAAATTATTTGTTTTTATTGACAAAATGATACTCGATCATGAAAATTTTTCATTCGATATTTTTTATTAATTTGATAAACAAATTACATAAAATAATGCCTAACTTGGACATTTAAAGGCAGAGAGAAATCGTATTTCCTCTTGATTTTCCTTAAGTAATGTCATCGGTGATGTTTAGTGATGAAAATTTGTCATCCCATATTTTGAAATAATTTTCTAACAAGTTCTGTAAATCCTTTTATTTTTTTAATGAGCATATTTTAATAAAATTCATTTATTATCGAATTAACATCGCGAAACAATACTGACCATATATCTCATGGCAAATTAAGGGAAAGGGCGCATTTTTTTGTCTTCAAACGTCAGAACTAGGCGTTTGTTTCTAAAATTTGTTGGAAAAATATTTAAAAATATGGGATGACAAATTTTATCGCTAGGCATCACTGATGACATCAATTAAGGCAACTCATGAGAGAGAAACGATTTTTTTCTACCTTCAAATGTCCACACTAGGCATTTATTTATAGAATCTGTTTATAAAGTTAATAAAAAATATCGAAACACAAATTTTCATGATCGAGTATCATTTTGTCAAGGAAAGCAAGTAATTAAAACGGAAAAATTGTACTATGGAAACGAAAAATTCATAATGTAGATTGTTTGTTAATTTAATTTATTTATAACAATGAAGTTTACCAGATGATATATTTTTTTCGCTTTCAAACACCCCTGCCACCTACATCTCCTAGAAACCAAATGCTCAAGTTTTTCAAAAAAATAAATCCTAAATCATTCAAGAGTTTCCTTCTACAAGTTAGGCTATTTTGAACCTCGTTTTTTATTTATTCCCGCTGTGCGGCGCACATGAAAAAATGTTCAAAATAATATTCCGGCTTATATTTTGAAACGATTGTAAAGTTTTTTTTAACAAAAGCTAAATTAATTCTTAAGAAATATATGATAGCCGATTTTCAATAAAAGTTGATCAATTTTTTTTTTTCAAGTATAACCTTTGCAAAAATGAAATTTTTTTATTTTCCGAAGCATTAACATATGCGTACTATTTCACACAACTTACAACTTTCAAATGGTATACACTGCGAATTTGGTTATAGCAATAACGTTTGTAATGAAATAACAATATACTCTCAATATACAATATACAAATTTCTAAAAAAATTACCTCAAACTTTAAAAAGCTTACTCTCTGTATTTGTGTATAGTAATGAGAAATATACTTTTATTTATTTTTATAATGCTTGTGCGTGACTGAAAATTTTATTACAGACAGAATTCGCTTCATAAATAATCAAAATCATTACAAAATCTCAGACTGCTGTAATTTATGCATTGTTGATGCATAAGAAACTTGAAAATTTTAATTTTTTGTAAAGTGCGTATTTATTCAATAAGAACTAATTACTGTTCAAACTATATTAATAAAAAAACGCATTATTTGGCTATTTTTCAGCATTTAAACAAGGTTCTTTTATTGTAATCATCTGGTAATAAGAAAATATTAATATTTTTTATAGACAATTCAACACAGATCCACTATTGTTATTGTTATCAATAATTTGATTAATTTATCCATTTAAAATCAGTGTAACATTTTTCTAGGAATGCTCACTTATATTGGTGAGCAAATATAAAAAATTGATTATTGGTTAAAAACAAGTTAATGAGAAAAAATGCTTTCTTGAGGATTCACAAGACCCAGATATTGGAATTTTCCATTAAATTTACAGACTCCTGGGTTTAATCTGAAAGCATTACTTCTGAATATTCTACAGTTTTCCGCCCATTGCTCATTATGATCCAGTGATCTGTTATACATATTATTTATTACACCAGTTCTCAGGCACATTTCAAAAGATGAAGTTAAGATTATTCAATTTTCGGACAGGTATAGGCTTTGCGGCACAAACCCGTAGGATTAGAGAATCTTTTTCGATTCAGGGATTAGAGGCAGGGCAAATTGCGCAACTAACCTACACCCGTTGATCTGCGACTGATCGGTGTCTTATTTACCGGTTGTACAGACACTCATTAATTGTCACATTAACTTTAATTTCTGTAAAAACGCGATTCTACCGATCTTTAAAGATTGCATTCTTCAAAATAAAATTATGCAAGTAAAAAAAAACTTTTGGCCATGGAACCGGGGCTTCCTGGCCCACTGTTCGATTATATAAATAAAAACATAGTTAAAAAGTCTCTTACGTAAGCAATAAAAATAATTAAATAATTTATAAAAAAGGGTTCTGAATTAAAATTCTGAATAAGAAAAAGAGTAACTAACAAATTAAAAATGTTAATAAATTAAATAAATTAAAACATAAGTAAATATTTTATTCAAAAAATTTCAAACTTTGCAAATGATAAAGCTGAAAACTCCCAAATTTTGACGATACCATTATAGAAGCGAATTTAATGGAGTGGGCCCCCGCATGTATTGCCTACAGACAAGGAGGGGCTCATGAGAGCAATCCAGGCGTTGCCACTCATGGTATTAGATTTGTGTAAAATTTGAGCCCCCCCGTTTTTGTAAAATTTCCACGTTTTGAGACCCTCTGAACCCGAAAAACAGGTTCTTACGAATGTGTCTGTTTATATGTATGTATGTATGTATGTATGTAGGTGTGTATGTATGTATGTATGTATGTCTGTTTGTCTGTATTTTTTTGTTAGAACGATAACTTTTGAAAAAATTAATCTATTAGACTGGCCTTTGGCACACTCTTGGTGTCAAAAACTGAAGGTCAAGTTCGTTAGCCAGCTATTTTGGATGAAAATTCAAAAAGTAAGAGCATTTTCAAAATTTTGGAGACCATTTTTTTCAATATTTAGAAATTTTATGCACGGCTGTTCGTTGTGCTCGTAAAGACGAACAATTTATCCCAATTAACTTTTTTGATACAAAAAAATTACCAGAGTTATAGCATTTACAAAATTCCAAAAAAGAAACGAAAATGAACATTTTAAGCCAAACACCATACGATATGAAAAAATATCAAAGAAAGAAAAATGTTTTTATTTTGAATACTCTACGAGATTATCACAACAACTTAACAACAAATAATGAAAAATAAAAAATTCCATTTTGCGGTCAAACTATACAAGATACGAAAAAAGATGAATTGACAAAAATGGTGTATTCGAAAAATATCTACAAATGTGTCATTAATGACTTTTTCATAGGACGCTTAGTTTTTGTTTTATTCGTAAAAAACTGCATTAAAAATAGAAAAATAGAATTTTTAGACAAACAACACAAACTATGAAAAAAATGTTAAGACATAAGTTGTTCTGCCAAAAAATAACTAAAAATTTGTTATTATTATTTTATATTTGTTATAATTAAAATATAATAAATTATAATTTTATTGTTATAATTATTTTTTGATAGGATGCGCGGTTTTTGTTTTATTCGTAAAAAACATTATTAAAAATAAAAAATTTATTTTTTGGACAATCGACACAAACTAAGAAAAAAATGACTTAACACAAGTTTCTAATCCAAAAAAAGAGCTACAAATTTGTCATCAATAATTTTTTGATAGGACGCGTAGTTTTTGTTCTAATCGTGAAAACTAACATTTAAAACTAACAGATGTAAAATGTAAAACTGACAGATAAACAAAATAAATTTTTTGGAAAACGACACAAGGTACGTAAAAAAAATTAATAGATATTAAAAGGTGTTCACCCAAAAAGGATCGACAAATTTGTTATTAATAATTTTTAGGTAGAACAAGTAGATTTTCTTTTAATCGTAAAAAACAAGATTAAAAATTAAACTTTTGGAAAAACGACACAAGAGACGAAAAAAATGAAAAGACAAAAGTTTTTCAACCAAAAAATCTACCAATTTTTTATAAACTCTTCTTATAAAAATAAAAAATTACCTTTTTGGAAAAAGGACACAAGCTACAATAACAGTTTATTTGACAAAATTTTTCGCCTCAATTATATATCTACAAAAGTGCTCAAAACCACTTTACGCTAGGATGCGTCTTTTTAGTTTAAATCGTAAAAAATAAAATTGAAAATAAACAAATAAAATTTATGAAAAAACGACAACAAATGCAATAAAATGTTTAATAATAAAATTGTTTTTTTCTTATAGGATGCGCACTGTTCTTAAAATTATGAAAGCAAGACAATGAAAATACATATGTTTCAATACCAATGCATATTATGAATTGTTATAATATACATTTATTGAGATGATACATTTTTCAGGATAGCTGCGAATACAATTTAATGCAAAATAAGAAATAAATATTAAAGTTATCATGATAAATAAAATTTGTACTTTATATTGCAATATCTGTTATAGGCAATCCCAGACCGATGTACATAAATAAATGTAATAAACATTTGATATAAAAGTGTTGAACATAATGCAGAAAAGTTCACATTTGGGACAAAATCGAGTGCGAAGCATGAGATACATGATGAGAATGTGTTCGTTAAAGCCGCAGGAGCTTTAACAAAAGAGAATTCACAATCACCAAATTACAGTTGTCGATACTTTGACTTTTAATTCTAAAAGGTCTGTGTACAAATGTGAGGGAAATACAATGACCGAGCGCGTAGTGCGAGGTAAATACATTATCGAGCGCGTAGCGCGAGAACAAACCTTCGCGCGCCCCAGGCGCGCTCAATATTTCCAAGCCGCGCGCGATGAGAATTAATACATATAAATATTGATCTTCTCATCTTGAACTCATGACCAGCATCTTATCGGGGACGGACAACTGTGCACGGAGCTACTGTACACGAGCCCATCTGTGCAAGTCGGTGGCCACAGGCACAACTGTGCACCGGGCCATCTGTGCACGTCTGCATTTCGACGTGCACAGTTGGGAGTCTTCCATCTGTGCACGTGAAACGCTGGTAGGGTACCATCTGTGCATGTCGACATTTAGACGTGCATAGTTAGTTCCATAGAGACTCTCAACTGTGCACGTCTCAAATACTACTATCAGTTTTTTAAGTGACAAGTCTAAGGGCACAGATGGGATACTCCCAACTGTGGATGTCTCAATTTTCGAGAGGTACAACTGTGCACAGAGCAACTGTGCACGTCGAGGGCCGGTGGTACAACTGTGCACGTTGTTGGCAATTCGCACAACTGTGTACGTGCACAGATGGGATACTCCTAACAGCTCAGGCTGAGACGGGCTCGACTTTTTGGGGCCAAGCCAGGCCGGGCTCGGCAATACTCGAACAGGCTCGGGTTCCTCGAAGGTTTCGAGTTCTCGAATTATTTCAGTTTCTCGAACGTTTCGAGTACTCAAATTATTTCGGGTCCTCGAAATTTACGAAGTTCCAAAACGCATTTAAATTCCCTGAATTCTTTGCACTATTTTAAAGTTCTTGGACTTCCCCGAATTCTCTGCATTCAGGGAATTCTAGCAGTTCAAGGATTTCACGGAATTCAGAGACCTCACGGGATGCAAGAAATCCAGAGAACTCACGCAATTAATGAAATTAACGAATTTACGGGATTCAAGGAGTTCATTGAATTCAAGGTATTCACGGAATTCAAGGAATTGACGGAATTTAAGGAATTAACGGAATTTAACGAATTCACGGAATTTACGGAATCCACGTAGTTAAAGGATTTCACGCAATTTACGGAATTCACGAAATTCAGGAATTCAAGGAATTGAAGGAATTCAAGAAATTCACGGAATTAATTGAATTCCGGAAATTTCTTGAATTCCGGAAATTCCTTCAATTCTGTAATTTCCTCGAATTCCGAAATTCCTTGAGTTCCTTGAATTCCATAAAATTCTTGAATCCCATGAAATCAAATCACTTCTGGAATTTCCGGACCCGAACTTTTAGGATACATTCCGGGTACTCGAATCGCTTCGAGAACCCAAAATTTTCGGGTACCCGAACTTTTTCGAGAACTCGAACCTGTTCGAGAACTCGAAGTTTTTCGAGAAGTCGACCCCGTATAAGAACTTGCAATTTTTTGAGCTTTTGAAGCTACTCGAGCCGGCTCGGCTCGACTCGAAGTGTTAAAAGGTCGGCTCGGCCCGGTCGAACATTGGGCTTTTTGCAAACCCCTAACGATCAGGTTTTCAACTTACAAGTCCACGTGAACAGATGGGACTCTCCCACCTGTGCACGTGCACAGTTGTGCAAGTGGCTAACAAGGTGCACAGTTGTACCACTGGTGTATTTCTGAAGTTTCTGATCTTTGAAACCATCGGTTTTCCTAGGGTTAATCGAAACAAAATATATTTGTGGTCCGAGAGAGACTCCTCATCGGAGACTCTCCAGCCCGCTACCTTGCTCCTCAGTACATCCGAGCATAGAATCAAATCGAGAACCTCACTCCTGTTTTTTGTCTGGAATGTAGGAGTATCACCCTGATTCAGAATCTCCAGCTCAGTGCCCGCTAGTTATTCGATTAAATCTCTCCCTCTGTCATTGATGTTTGTCTTCCCCACACCACATGGTGGAGTTTGCATCACAGCCCAACAGCAGAGGAATCTCTCTGGGAGGCGGGTGGCCCTCGTCATCGCCCGCGAAATAAGCCGAGGCAATAACCACCTCTAGCCTTTCTCCGCATCTGCCCCTGACTCTCACCTTAATAACGGTGAGATCCCTGGAGCAGAGCTTAGGCACCAAGTTCCCATCCATACCCTTGACGGCTATGCGTGCCCTTGGCGTTTTTTCGCGCGGCCCCTTATATATGGTGCCACACCCTGACAAGCCACTCTTTTTTTCCCTATATAACCAGGGTTCTTGGATTAGGGCGAGCCCTGTCTGCAATACTGACATGCGTCGGGCTAGAACCGCCGAGGCGCCTTTGCTTTGGTGCAAATTAATCTGCAGTATGGGGATTCCCGCCTCAGCAATTGAAAGGCTAATTCGGGCCACCTCCGGATGCTTCTGGTCTCCCTGCGGATCCCAGTTGGGTCACCCGGTTGGTAACCCTACCCGCCCCTAGATAGGGTCGGTAATCTAGAGCTACAAGGGTTCTGATTGACGATTCGGGAAGACCAATGACTATAATCCAGCCTCTCCCCTTCGGCCCCGATCTCTGCCTGTCGGAATATACCTTCGACGAATCGGTTCATAGTGAAGGGTTCTGGAAGCTCAGGCGCCCCAGTACGGTCGCTCTGCGGTACCTTTGCAGATACTCCGTCCCCTTGACCTTCAGGTTTAGTTCTTCTTTAAGCCGAAACTTTGGTGCTCTTTCTACTATCCAGTCTCGCGACCAGATGTCTGCGGCCTCCACTACGATGGCCCCCGACCTGATGAAGATATCGTTGAATCTGGGGGCGCGCCCCTCGCAGGGTAACGCGTCAATCTCTTTAGAGACTTCCTCTCTCAGCCTGTCCAACTCCTCGAGAGTCAGACAGGTTTCAGGATAACCCGACGCAACGACAACTTTCACCAGGACGTTGTTAGCCATCTGCACGAAAGTGAGGCCCGGTGTTTTCAGGGCCGTTTGCCGTTTCAACTCCCTGTTTGGGGGAGTTTCTCTGGAGTCCTTCTTCCTCTTGCCTATAGGATAAGCCTGAGGAGTTGTTCCAGGTAAATTTTCCGCAGCCACTGCCCCCCGAGGGGTGCCTTGGCAGCTGTACGCAGGACGCGCTTTGCGGTCTCTCTTTCTTTGTGCTCCGCTACGTTGCCTCTTCCTTACGAAGAGTTCCGTTAGCTGTACTTCTACGGTATGGATAAGATTGTCTCCACCATTATCAGAAGTTCGCACCGCCTCTGGTGGATGCCTCCTAAGGTGCCTTCCACTCTTGGCGGTGGGTTAGAAGAGGATCCCGGAACGAGCCCCTCATTTTTGTTTGTTTTGCGTAGTTCGTTCATCGTGGTCCCACGAGAAGCTAGGGATATAATAAACACCCCCCGCAGAGCCCCGCTTACAGGGGGCGGGTCTACATACTATGGGATGCGACCTGGTGTGTCAAAGTCTTCGTTAAGACACGTTCTTTGAGACCCCGGCCTGTCCGCCTCTACTGAGGAGGGCAGGCCGGCGTGTTCAAGAATATGTTAACCCTGGTGCCATTCAGCTCTTGACACGGCGATTAGATCTTACCTTGGCAGCATGAGAACTCGCGCCCTCGATATTCCAGGATGCTTTGCTATCACCCCCTGGAAGGATCGCTCCTTAGTTTAAGTCCCGCCGACTAGAGTCCGTCAGTTCCCCATAGTAGCTACACCTCGTGATGCAGCCCCTCGGGTTCATCTATTCCATATCTGTAGTCTAATGAGACCCGTAAGCCCTTCCACCAGCTACAAGGTCCCGCGATCCCTAGGGAGAGTATAGGGTGTCTAATCCTATCCTGTTTTACTTGGGAAATGTTACTTTATCGATAATACTACCATTTTACTACAATTTAAAGTCGCCAGAGAAAATACCTAATTTATTCACTTTAAATAAGCCCGCTCGAGTGGAAGAAAAGGTTAAGGCCTGTACAGTGTACATGCTCGAACGCGAACGCCGTAAGGTGATCTGGAATAGGAATTTACTGTTCATAATCAGCCACAGGTCGTATTTCTTAAACGATTATATTTTTTTGATAAATGCTCAGCATTACATTTTTTAGAGAGTTGTGGTTTGCGATTTGTAAATTTTGTTACAGAGCAATAATATATAAAACAAATAGACAAAATTGACCATTTCAGCTCTGTGAATTTTCATTTCAAGAAAAAATATAGAAAGAAACTCACTATTAGCTGGAATTATTGCATCTATACTATATAAACAAATTCTTACTAGTGTTTTTTTTTCATAGAAAAATTGTTTGGTTCACGGTAGTTGCTGAGATTTTTCAGAAGCTTGCTAATTTATAACGATAAATTAGCATAAGTTAACATGTATTGTTTTTATAAAAAATGTCATAAACAAATTTTCAAGAAATTAGTTTTTCTATTTGACAAAATGATTTCTTTCCGACCAAAAGTGATTAACAATTCTCTTCAAAGGTATTCAAATACTTTGAGCTTTGTCAAACATTAATAATATAGATCGTTAATAAAGTAGATCGTTTTTAACCATTTTTGTTTAAACAATATATTAAACAATATCTGTTACGAAAAAAGTAATAGCACAAGTGGAATATTTAATTATACTACATAAAAAATTAATTAATTTTTCCCATAGAATCCGATCATGCTATTACAGTTTATAATATTACGACGAGTTTGAGACAAAGTAAAAATGTTTTCTGGAACAAAGTGATATACGGTTGAATTTGTGTAAATAAATTGTTTGTATTTAATAATTAAACAGAATTGTAATACAGTATTTGTAATTTTTTAGTCTTTCTGGATTAGTTCTGACTAACAATTACTTTATTTCAGAGATTCATTCGGAGATAAAAAATCATATCGTTGAAATAAACCATTTTCCCGCTGTATTCGCAAAAGTATTGTCGAACAAAAAAACACATATATTGGCTTCCTTACATTTGTGAGGAGTTTGATGTAGAGTAATTCAAAAAGAGAAAATCTTAAATTGTTCAAGAAATGGATCCTATGGACCTATTTGTCCGCAAAATTTCATTTCTCGACCACTGCAACGCAGCTACGCACCGAGAAACGCTCGTCAATTTAGGTTTTTTGACGACGCATCGGGGCGGAGCGTAGCTGCGTTTGTCCAGTGTGTCACAAGCACTGTGCCCCATGGTTTATATCCAGACGCAAACGCTAATAGTGAGTTTCTTTCTATATTTTTCCTTGAGATACAAATTCACAAAACTGAAATAGTCAATTCTGTCTATTTGTTTTATATATTATTCAACTGTAAAAAAAATAAATCGTAAACAACAGTTCTCTGAAGGATTTCATGCTGAGCATTTATAAAAAAAGAACTTAATCGCTAAAAAAATACGACCTGTGGGTGATTATGAACAGTAAATTCCTATTTAAGCAACCGTGCGGCGCTTGCCAAGAGTGGGATCGCTACGCATTTTGCTGACGCGCCTCCATTGGGTATATCTTGAAATGCGTTCCAAACTACGTTGCGTACGGCATGTGCTTCTGCGTTTGCGTTGGCGATCGAACGTGTACAGGCCTTTGGAACGCATTTTAAGTTATGCTCAGTGAAGGCGCGGCAGCAAAATGCGTAGCCCCACTCTTGACAAGATCCAAACGGTGGTCTGAAATACTAATTTACTGTCCATAATCACCCACAGGTCATATTGTTTGACCCATTAAAAAAAAAAAATTATGAATTTTCAGCATTAAAAATTTTCAGAGAACTGTGGTTTGCGACTTGCTATTTTTTACGGAACAATAAACATAAAAAAAAAAAAAAAAAAAAAAAATAGACAAAATTGACAAAATTGACCATTTCAACTTTGTGAATTTTTATCTCAAGGAATAATATAGAAAGAAACTCACTATTAGCTGGAATTATTGCATCTGCACTCATAGAACCGAAAAAATTCTGATAATATTGAACCTAATTATTATAAAAAATTTTTATAAACAAATTCTTACTAGTGTGTTTTTTTCATAGAAAAAATTGTTTGCTTCGCGGTAGTTACTGAGATTTTCCAGAAGCGTGATAATTTCCAACCAAAAATTGGCATCTCTATGAAAACTTGCTGTGGCTCACCTTTTCACTCATCTTTTCCTTTTAAGTTTTAGAAAAATGTTGTGAATTTTAAAATTTTCAAGTTCAACTGTGTATAGACCTCCATCAACACTGTTTGGAAATATAATTCTGCGCTGGAAAAAAGTTTGTGCTGCAAAAATCTAATTTGTGCGATATTTATATTCTACAGGTATTAGATTCATATATAGCAATTTATATGTATATTTTTAAACATGAACAAAGAAAAGTTCTTGCGTAATTTGACTAACAGAAGTAAACTTATAATATACAGGATTCATATTAGTCTAATTTTACTGAGAAACTTGGTACCCAGATTTCTTTATTTATTGGTGGAGTATACACTGCTGGCGCCGACAAGGCACACGAAATAAAAGAGAATTACATATATAGTCATGAAAATATCTGAAAATATAATTTTCCGGGTCAAATCTGATAAAAATCATGTTTAAAAACAAAAAACTCTGTTAGCACTCTTTTTCATTAAAATACGGTGAGCGTAGATCAAGTATTTTCGGTGTAAATAGAAACTTCGTTAAACATAACCGATTATTCATTTAAATTACGAAAATTGCTCATAATTAGAATGAAAAATTATCGATTTTATTATTTGAGTGAATAAATTTTGAAAAATAAAAAAATATCAAGAAACGCCCATCAATCGGCCATCTTTCTAGTTGACTTCACAGCTTAAAACACTTAATATTAATTTCGAATCCCGCGTGATCTGCAGCCAATAAACGCACTGCGCAGTAGGTCAACCCGCTAAAGTTCGGATCGTCTAGGCAAATAATCGATATTTCGTTTAAATTACAAGAATTGTGTATAATAAATATAAAAAATTATTTCTGTGACCAGTTACAGGGGTGCCTTGCCGCCCCCAAGTAACGTTGGAAAGGGGTAGGGGTTTGACCAACCTTATTTCTGTGAACGTTCCATCCAAAGCGTCAAAAGCCAAAAACTAACAAAATAACTCTTAAGTTTCACAATTCCTGGCTTAGCGGATTTTCCCATTATGTTAATAACATTTGATCTCCATATTTCTGAATGGGCTCCAAAGAGTGTACGTACCCGCGTCGGCCTCTTACCTGCGTAATAAATTTTAGCACACCTGGGTTTTGTTGGAAATTCATGGTCGTTTCAGCGACTTTCCCGGTCATTTAAAGACTTGTGGCAAACATAATTTTTATTTTTTCTCCCGAATCTGCCTACCTGTTCCTATACCGTTGACTAAACACGCGTTCTGGCAAAAGTACCTTTTTTATATGTAAATCGTTTTTGCAGGTTTTC
Organism: Andricus curvator; assembly: GCA_932195095.1. Lineage (NCBI taxonomy): Eukaryota > Metazoa > Arthropoda > Insecta > Hymenoptera > Cynipidae > Andricus > Andricus curvator. The sequence continues at coordinate 28,642 of CAKNYM010048970.1, forward strand.
TAGTCAGCTGCCACAACATTGGACAGGCACCAGTTTTCGATTTCCAAATGCCCTTTCTCCCATATTCCAATCTTCGTAAAATACTGAGATTGCAATTATATAAAGGTAAGGAAATTTGGGAGTCAATTTATTATTCTATAAAGAAACTTTATCAATAATTATCTGGTTACGTTATTTGCGATTGAACATTAACCGTTTTTATGAGGAAATGGACAAAAATTGCTCGTGCATGGCACCCTCGTATTACATTTGGTCATCGGATAACAATTTTAATTTGGTTAAAAAATTTGAATTAACACATGCAACATTTGGTTATTTGCAGACTTAATAAATTCATTCTTTGAACATAATCAACACGGAGAAAAATGAGATTGAAGAGTTCGATATTCAGTACAGAAATCGTTTAATGATTACCAAATTTCAGGAATACATGCAGAAGACACGGGAAGGAAAGTCAAACTACACACTAATCATTAAAAATGTGTATCTCTCCTGCATAGAAACTTATCTTTTAATACTTTAAAGTTATTTTATACACTTCGTACGTTCCCACCTACAATTTAAGTACGTCAAACTTTGCACAAATGAAAAGTAAAGTCTCTCCTAAAAAGCGCGTTTTCTCAAAAAAGAATAGAAAGCATAAATTACTATACTTTCTAGCATCAATAATGGAAATCTATATATCGTGTCTCAGTTGTCGGAAGGACGAAGTCTTAATCGAAGTATAGTTTATGGTGTTCTATTAGAAACTCGACTGAGTTTGTAGCAGTCCAGTAACCATTCCTGGATGCCCCGCACTCAATAACGTTCGGGCAGCACCGATCCGCAGCTTGCTTGCATGATACTATAAGGACGTTTAGTGCCTCTTACTTTAGCATCCAGAATACCAGATTGCAGAGAGAAGCTGATTGCAGCAGCTGATTGAAGTTTATAAAGTGAAAAGTAACTATATGGAGCAGTCAATAGCCGCTGCTCTGTATCTTTGTAAATTCTTTTTGGCCGATTATTCTTTACTGTTGCGAGTATAAGAACGATTCCTATTCTGGACTGGACTCCGTGCAGTGCGCTAGAGGAGTCAGACCGTCGGCAAGCTGTAATCTCTTTAGTTGGCTAAGGAAGTTAGTACCGCGATTGCACTTGAATCATTAACCTATTTTCAATCTCGAATTTTTTTACAACTCTAGTTCAGTAATGAATACCCTGACTATCAGCACTAAAGACCCAATTTGTCAATTCCATTTTTCTCCCCGAACTGTACATAATTGATTTCCTAACTTTACTACGAGACATAGATGAAGATGAAGAATTTTATAAACAATGTTTCTTATGTTATAATTTATAAACTAAAAATAAATTATTCTCTGCTTGGGTTGAACCAGGTATTTATGCATAAAACGAAAAACACACTTTATCTTGCGTGTATGTTTACGTTGCAAGAATAAATTCTGAAAAAAATTGGGTGTTCGTCCCTAGTAATTTTTCATCAAATGTCATTACTTAATATTTTCATTACATTACACTATTTATTATTACATTTCATTTTCATTACTTAATAGATAAAAGAATTGTTTATAACTTTATGAGTTATTTATAAGTTTACCCCTTATTACAATTTTCCGTTACTAATATCATTCGAATGGCAAATTACAACGAGTTTGAGACAAAGTAAAATTTTCTTCTTGAACAAAGCGATATACGGTTGCATTTGTTTAAGTAAAGTGTTTGAAGTAATCAAACAGAATTGTACTACTATATTTATGATTTCTAAGTCTGTCTTCATTAGTTCTCAATAACAGTTACTTTATTTAAGACATTTATTCAAACATAAAAAATCATATTGTTGGAATGAACGATTTTGCCTCTGTATTTGCAAAAGTATTGTTAAAAGAATAAAAAAACACACAAATTGGCTTCCCTACATTTGTGAGGAATTTAATGCAGAGTAAGTCAAATGAACAAAATCTTAAATATGTTAAGAAATGTATCCTGTGGAGCTATTTGTCCGCCAAAATCCATTTCTCGACTACTGCTACGCACCGCGAAACGCGCCTCAAGATAGGATTTTGACGACAAATCGGCGCGGACCGTAACTGCGTTTGTCCAGTGTGTTCACAAGCACTGTGCCCATGGTTTCTATTCAGACGCAAAACGCAGTGGTCGAGAAATGGATTTTCGCGGACAATATCCACAGGATACATTTCTTAACCGATTTAAGATTTTTTTAAATTACTCTGCATTAAATTCCTCACAAATGTAGAAAAGCCAATTTGTGTGTTTTTTTCTTATTTTCACAATACTTTTGCAAAAACAGAGGCAAAATGGTTCATTTCAACTATATGATTTTTGATCTTTGAATAAATGTCTGAAATAAAGTAATTGTTATTAAGAACTAATGAAGACAGGCTTAGAAATCACAAAAAAAGTAGTATGTATACCATTAAGCCATTTCCCTTTCGGGGTAGGCGTGACACTACCCGATTCGGATAGTGTTTCTAGGTTGATAACTTGTAGTAAATAACTACAAGTGTGGGCTCACCACACCCACGATGTGCCAACAGCACTCAGTTTTCTCGAATAATATAATAATAATATAATTCTGTTTAATTATTTCAAACACTTTATTTAAACAAATTCAGCCGTATATCACTTTGATCAAGAAGAAAATTTTACTTTGTCTCAAAATTGTAATAAGTGGTAACCTTATTAACAACTCATAAAGTTATAAGAAATTCTTCTGCCTATTCAGTAATGAAAATGAAATGTAATAATAAATAATGTAATGTAATGAAAATATGAAGTAATGAAAGATGAAAAATTACTAGGGACGAATGCCCAATTTTTTTCAGTCACTCATTTACAATTGTTCAAACAGTATTACTTAACAAATTCACCATACATGAATTTATTCTTGCAACGTAATCATACACGCAAGTTAAAGAGTGTTTTTCGTTTTATGCATAAATACTTGGTTGGTTGAAGCCAAGCAGAGATTAATTTATTTTTAGTTTATAAATTCTTCATCTTCATCTATGTCTCGTAGTGAAGTTAGGAAATGGTGCGTGTGTTAATTCAAATTTTTTAAACAAATTAGAATTGTTATTCGATGACCAAATGTAATAAAAGGGTATGCACTAGTCATTTTTTGTCCATTTCCTCATAAAAACGGTTACTGTTCAATCGCAAATAACGTAATCAGATAACTGTTGACAAAGTTTCTGTATTGAATAATAAATTGACTCCCAAATTTACTTACCTTTATATAATTGTAATCTTAGTATTTTACTGCGATTGGAAAATGGGAGAAAGGGGATTTGGAAATCGAAAACTGGTGCCTGCCAAATGTTGTAGCAGCTTACTAGAAAGCCTGTAAAAAACGATTTACATACATATTTTATCTGCTAGCCAGAGGGCCCTCATCTTTCGCTTGCTGAACTGCGACTAAGGGAGTGCTCCTCCTACTTTTTCCTGGATAATATTGAAATAAATTAACCCTATCCTTTGTACGTGACAATAAATAAAATACGAGATATACATTTTCTTAATTTTGCAATTAGTAGTTGTATACCATTAAGCCATTTCCCTTTCAGGGTAGGCGTGACACTACCCGATTCGGGTAGTGTTTCTAGGTGGATAGTTTCTTATAGTAAATAACTACAAGTGTGGGCTCACCACACCCACGATGTGCCAACAGCACGCAGTATTCTCGAATGGTCACCCATCCAAGTACTAACCGCGCCCAACGCTGCTTAACTTCAGTGATCTGACGAGAACTGGGTTTTTCAGCGTGGTACGGCCGTAATTTAGAAATATTATATTCAAAATTTACGATTTTTGGCGACTCCAACGATATTTTATTTGCCTTAATAAGTTCAAATTTGGATTAAGAGCCCTGTTTTTTCTCCCGTAATATTAGAGAGGCAGAAAAAGTTTTTTTTTTAGAATGGCTGTAACCAGATTCTTCAATTTTTTAAACTTTTGGAGCGTTAATTTATTTTTAATGGACCCCTGTTTAAAAAAAATAATTTTTAAACCTACAGGATATATGAAAGAATTTTTTCACGTATAAACATTAGTTTGGAAACTGCTCTACTTTCTTACATGTATTTCATTTTACGCTAGTTGCCGACCGCACTAAATTGATATAAAAAGCAATTCCGTGTCAAATCATCTGAAGAATTTCACGTATTGTCAGTAATCTTGATGAAAATTCTAGTATCCGTTCTGTTATGTGTTGAAAGAAAAACACTGAAATAATTTTTGATAAATTCAAAAAAATCAGGAGATATTCAAAATTGTACATTTTTGTCCTTCAGATGATTAAACATGAAATTACTCTATAGGAAATTCTCCAGAAACCTTTTGTTACTTCTTTAGATAATCGGAAGAATATTGCTCTAGTACCGCTTACTTGATGACACTGTCTATTTACGTATATTAAAAATTGTGTTTATTTAAGGTTATTCACTTTATGTTCGAAGCAAGTGAAATAATTGAAAGTGTTTCTCAAATTTCTGGATCCCGATTTTCATTGGCGCAAGTTACGCCGCATTTTTAGTCGACACTTGAGGCTACTTTTGTAAGAAGCCTCGACCGTTACACCAACCACATTTTATTTTTACGATTGCACTTTCGGATTTATATGAAAAAATAACTTTGCTAATATTATGAATTAGAAAGGGGACATCACTGTTAAAAATAGTATTAAATTTAAAATATCAATGTATATTAAAATTAATATCTCAAGCACATGAAAACGCTATTAGGAACGTGTTTATTAAATTTTATATACATTCATGATAATCGCTCAGATAATTCCATTTTACACAAAATCAAAATAAGGTTAGCAGTAATTTTCCATTATCAATAATAAAACATGATACCTTCTTCCAGTTAACAAAAAATAAAATTGGATTTTAAGTCGAAAAATTCAATTACGCAAATAAATAACAGACCTAACCTACAATCAACTGTACTCACATGTTCGACATGTACATTTCGCTTTAATCATAAATAACAATTCAATTGACGAATTCTAAATTATTACTTTAATTGCAAAAATTTGACAAGATTTAAAGAAATGAAAGCACTTTGAGTTTTCAAGCACTCTACTATTCCGACCTGTATATTATATTTAATATACAATGTACAGCTTTCCATATTTTAATGCATATTAAATTTCAACTACCGTTTATACAAATGACTGCATATACATTTGTATTAAATTTAATACCGATTTTTCTAACAGTGATAGAATTAGCTTCTTTCTTAATGATTAGGCTTTAATCTTCCATAAACAAAAATCGTTCGTAAATGTTTTTGGCGTTGAAGAAGTAGAAAATGTTACCGTTACACCAGCAACACGTAAATTTTGGGACAAACTTCACGAACTTTGTAACTGAAAATTCAGTTTCTTTTTTCTGTGAATAACGATGATAATAATTATTAGGGTGGCCCAAAAAATCACATTTGAGGAATTTCAACGGGCATGTTCACCAAATAGTTTTCGCAGGCAAATAAATGTATACGTGTTTTTTTATTTTCCAAAAAATATATTTTTAGCACTCGCTCCAGCCATTTTTATGTCTTATGGAGTTTAACATGTAAAATATTTTTTATTTTTACTTCTTCGATTTTGGTCAGGAAATTATAAGTCAATTCATTTGACCTTTTATATGCTTGTTCACTTATAAGTGAATATTGCATTTATCGCATTTTTATATCAGAAATATTATGCAAAAGTTTTGGGCATATCAATAATGGCATAAAATGGCAATACTTGGAGGCTCGTTGTCAGCCTCAGATATGCTTGTGTAACTTGACATTTCGAAGACACATTTTTGAGACCATTGAGAACAGATATCCAAAAACAAATGAATTAACGTTTAATTTACATTGAGAAACGAGTAAGAAAAGCTTAAGGTAAAGGTACCTATCATGAAACATGTCCCAATTATGAAACAGTTTGATGAATAATTCGATTTATAAATAATTTAAAAGTATATTTTTGAGTACAAATTATTATATTAATAAGTATGAAAGTTAGGCTTTTCATCTATATGAAAAGCAAGTATGGTTCTAAAGTTTTAAAGACTAAAAAATAATTTTAATTATCTAACCTCCACACTCGGGAAAATTGATTGCCATTTACCCGAGTCAGAAGGCTTGATACCTATAATATGTTTTATCTCGTGTATTCACAAATTTCGATTATTTCACATGTGTCATAGATTAAATGACAGCTTAAGGTCTATAGATTTGAGTGTTAGCGACTTGTAAAAGGGATGTTTAAATTAAAGACTCTAGTATAGATTTTTTAAGAGAGAGGGCACTGATCGAGAGCGGAGAGAGTTCGAGCGTGTGTGAGTAAGTATGAGTCGTGGATGTGTGTGCTGCGTCGTAGTGGTTGGCATCGAGCGTCTAAGAAAGATGAATTGATTGTCTTTGAGCGTCATTCCGATAAATCATTGAGCGTTGTTTGTGATAATGAATCACGAGTATATTCGATTATTATCCCGTAGTACTTCAGCGAGTGCTTTATACTTGTAGTGTTTCAACGAGTGTTTTATACTAAATATATATACTTTAAATGGATCTCTGGTGTATTATTCGTAAGCTGAACCTAGATGGTGGACCTATAGAATAAATATATAAAATTTCAGAAGTGGGATTCTTGCTGAATTATGGCAGAATCCATTACGCCTGATAGAATCGTAAAGTGCAAAGTGCGAAATTGGACGGTCGCGTCGCCTTAGTTGCATCAGATCACGAAGGGCACACCATCGCGGCGTGATCGCGTTCGATACGAAGCGAAAATAACTCATTATAATGAGCGCGCCTAATTCAAATTCTCAAGAAAACCCCACCGAGGAAAAATTCGAGCGATTTTACAGACAGCAAATGCAGAACGGTGACTCTAATTTCTTTGGAAATGGAAACGCGAGTGGGGAAAATCGTGATCTCAGTGTCGGCCATATTCGCCGTCTGACAGTGAAGTCAGTGATATCAGAAGTCACTCCTCGAACAGGAATTACCAAATGTCAAACAGAAGAACATCTGATGATTCTCCAGGCGAGGTACAGTCACTCCAATCACTGATTGCATTGATGATGGAAGAAAATCGTCGTCGTGATGCAATGATGGAAAGATTCTTCAATATTTCATTAAATAAAAATAGAATGACCACCAACGACGGAGAGAACGCAGCTGCGTCCCCGATGTATCGAATAATGCCGGCCTTGACGAAAGATATAGGTAATTATGACGGGGAAGGTAATAGCGCTAGAGCTCGAGAGTGGTTAAATCGGATTGAGAGTATGCGAGAGTTACATCAATGGCCAGAAAGTTTTGTCTTAGAAACTACTCGAAATCATTTAACAGGCGGGGCGCGTGATTGGCTCCGCGTGAAAATTACTGATCTGAAAAAATGGAGCTAGTTCGAAACTGCCTTCAAGGCTATATTTATTACCGAAGATAGTACCACAATAAAGTGGAAGACAATGTCAGAACGTGTTCAGAAAAAAGGCGAATACATTAGTTCGTATTTTCGTAGCAAAGTGAAATTGTGTTACGACGTTCGTTTGGATGTATCCGCGAAACTAAAGAGCAAGTTCTCGTAGGACTATGGTCGCGTGATATGTGCTCCGATATGGCAGCGCGTGATCATATTGATCTCGATGACTTTCTGCACGATTTGTTGAAACACGAGCGACTGGACGAACAGCGCTCTGACAGGTTTCGCAATCGAAAGGATGGTTATAGTTCAACGGATAGAGGTACTGAATCAGGATCCACCAGTAAAACCCCGACCTTTGAAAGTTCAAAAAATGAAGCAGACGGAAGCAACCCAGATCGTCGACCGCCAGTCAAAAACGAAAGTGGTAAATTTAAGTGCTACAACTGCAATCGATTTGGTCATCTTGCTAGAAATTGCCCGGAAGACCCTCGCGAATTAATTTGTAAGAAGTGCAATGCCAAAGGTCATACTGAAAGACATTGTAACGGGTCAACTAATAGCAACTTTGGTGGAGTAAATATTATAACTATAGACGATGTTCACGCAGTTAAGAAATATATAAAAGATGTGGCCGTTAACGGAATTTGGCTCAAAGCTCAAATTGATCCGGGCAGTTCTGACTGCACCATCAAAAGGTCAAGAGTGGACGAAGCAAAATTCGAAGTTTTACCCATAAAAACGGAATTAAGAAGCTTTGGTCCTCAAGACTTTAAAGTAATATTGAATGAGTCCATACACGCGAGTGTTATTGTAGATGGTGTGCAAGTGAATGGCATTCCAATGAGAATAGTTCCAGATGACTACCAAGTGTTTGATGTGTTAGTGGGACGCACGTTTACCGATAGTCCGTTTGTTGATTATCACAAAGTTTCGAACGAGTTTTTCGTAAAAGCGAAAAATGTGTTGGAAATTCCACAAAAGTTAAACACGATGGAAAAGACTAGATTACCAGCACAGTCGATGAAACTAATTACAGTGTGTAATAAGAACAGTCGTTATTTGATCCCTGTGCTGAATTTCAATAATCCGGACGAGATTATTCCAAGGGATAAGAAAATTGACTACGGTTCCATCTCCGAAATTATGAGCATCGACCAATCCACAGAACGAGAGCCAATATTGCTGGAAGAACTCAACGTAGGATAAGATCGCCCGTTTGCAGAGAAAGAAGATTTAGCGCAAGTATTAAATGATTATAGAGTTTGTGTATCAAAAAATTTAAACGAATTAGGTTGTACTGATAAAATAGAAATGCGAATTAATGAAAAACCTAATAGCCAGCCGCCGTTTAGTAAAGCGCCTAAGTGCAGTAACAATGAGCGTAAACAAATGGCAGAGATTATAAAAGATTATCGAGATGTAGGTATCGTGGAAGACACTTCCTCGCCATACTCGAGTCCGGTTCTTTTAGTTACCAAAAAAACAGGCGAGAAAAGGCTTTTTGCAGATTACCGTAAACTTAACAAACAAACCGAGCGTGTGAATTTCTCATTACCAGAAATAGATGATCATTTGACAATGTTAGGGCATAGTAATTTGTTCATCGTACTAGATTTGGCTCACGGTTATCTTCAAGTTCCTCTGGCTAAGGTAGATACAGAGAAAACTGCGTTTATCACACCCCATGAAACGGGCCAATTTACACGGATGGTTTTCGGTCTCACTAATGCTCCCTTCTATTTCTCAAAATTAATGCAGCAGGTTTCAGGACCCTTGAGAGATAAAGGGGTTCTTTTCTACTTGGACGACATTTTGATTCCTGGAAAGAACTGGCCGGAATTAAAAGAACGGTTGATTCAAGTCCTTGAAGCATTGAAAAACGCAGGTTTAACCATTAAACTATCAAAGTGCGAGTTTTTAAAGAATAAAGTTCGTTACCTAGGATTCGAAGTTTCCGATAAAGGCATTGAATTCGGTCAAGTTAAAGTCGAGGCGATAAATAATTGCCCAGAACCTAAAAATACACGAGCACTGCGAAGATTTCTCGGTATGATCGGTTTCTTTCGTAGGTTTATACCTAAGTTCGCTGAAAAGGCTGTTCCGCTTCATAATCTTCTTAAAGATGATACTCCTTACGTGTGGACCGAATTAGAAAACGATGTATTCACCGAATTCAAGAAAGCGATGGTTAGTTACCCGATCTTACGAAAGTATAATCCTAAGAGCGAAACACAACTTCACACCGATGCAAGCTCACTCGGTCTAGCAGCAATGTTGTTGCAGAAAGCGGAAGATAATAAATTCCATCCAGTGTATGCAGACGTATCAGCAGACGTACGAGAGAGCCGGAAAGGAATTACCATTCGACAAAGTTAGAACTACTTGCTATCGTTTGGGCGGTAGTCCGTCTTAGAATGTTATTAATTAATATCGAATTCAAGATCGTGACTGATTGTCAAGCAATAATCTACTTAAACGTTAATAACACCAAGAACCCACAAATAGTTCGTTGGCATAACTTACTAACCGAATACGAATATGAGAACGAGCATAGACCCGGAGTTAGATTACCTCACGTAGACGCGATGAGCAGGGCACCAGTCGAAAGCGAAGAGTGTGAAGGTGAAATGTTAGATCGGGTTTCAGGGATGTTTTCTATAGTTAGCGAAGAGGAAGAGGTTGTAATGTTTCAATATGTAGACGAGGACTTACAGCAGAAGATAGAGGTATTGCGAAAAAAGAATGACGAGCGAACTAATCACGAAAAAGGCGAAGTGCGTGATTACGAATTACTGGAGGGAGTGTTGTACAACCGCGATAAGGAAAAGTTACTTTATGTCATACCTAAGGCCATGCGTAAAAGTTTAACTGTTAGATTTCATGATTTGCAAGTTCATTTCGGTTTGGACCGAACGGTAGAAAAGATGCGCCAATTTTATAATTTTCCTGGGATGAGACGATATGTTCGCCAACATGTAAAAGCGTGCATTCAATGTGTAGCGACGAAAGCTAAAACTGGCAAGCAGCTCGGTACTCTGCATCCGATTCCTCCAGGTCATCGACCTTTTGCTATCATCCACATGGATCGTGAAGGGCCGTTGGTGACGACAAGTCGGGGCAACAAGCGTTTCTTGGCGCTGATCGATAATCTAACGAAATTCACAATTATAAAAGCTGTAAAGAGTACGAAAGTCACATGCGTGATCAAAATGCTTGATGATTTTGTTCTAAACTTTGGAGCACCGGATCGAATCATCTCGGATCGCGGATCCTGTTTTACGTCGAAACAATTCCAAGAATTCTGCAGCAAACACGGAATAAAACATACCCTGAACTCTCCGCGACACCCACAAGCTAATGGACAAATTGAGCGCGTTAATAAAACGTTGATTCCAGTTATGATCGCTAGCTTGAACGATCCAGAAGATCGAAACTGGGATATTAAACTAAAGGAAACCCAGCGTAATCTAAACGAATCGGTCAACAAGACAACGGGAAGGAGTCCCTTTGAATTGGTGTACGGCTACATCCCACGTCATGATGAAGGGGTTCTACGAGAATTGACTATCGATGATGAAACCCGATACAACGATCCAGTGGAACCACAGGCGCAAGCACGGGAGTGAATAATCAAGGAACAGGAGAAATATAAAGAGAGGTATAATCGCAACAGAGTACAAGGTGTAACGTATGAAATAGGAGACCTCGTGCTCATGGAAACAGCTCCAGCGCAAACGGGAGAAACGCATCAGACGACCTCTGATTATTACTAAGATCCTACCGGGTGACACTTACGGCGTAACAGATTTGAGAGTTAGACAAGGACGGAGTTATGCGGCAACAGCTCATGTGACTCAACTCAAATTGTGGAAACCCTCAGACTACAAATCAGAAGAAGATCCAGTCACTGACGACGAGGAAGACAAAGCAACTAAAAAAGTTAACGAACGTTGGAAAAATCACTCATAGAAGGGAGAAAGGCCCCGAAAAATATACAAGAAAACAAGGAAGAGCAGATCAGAACCAAAACAAATTCAGCGCCCCGGAGATCAACCAGAATTGCCAAGCTACCACAGAAGAATTATAACGAGGATCATCTCGAGGACGAGATGAAGTAAAGGATGGCCGAGTGTTAGCGACTTGTAAAAGGGAAGTTTAAATTAAAGACTCTCGTATAGATGATATACGAATACGCATATGATATACGAATTTGCAACTAAAAATGATACATTTTTAACCAATAGTTGAATTTTACAAAAAAAAAAAGAGATGAATTTTCAACAAAAAGTGGAGTAGTTAAATGGTAAGTTGAACAAATTGATTTAAAAAAAAATTGATTTTCAACCAAACAATTCGCTTTTAAACAAATGTGATGAATTTTCAACTAAAATGATGAATCTTCAACTGGAATAGTTGAATTTTATACAAAAAAAGTACACAAATTTCCCACCGAATAGTTCAATTTTTAATAAAAAAGATCAATCATCAACCAAATACTTAAATTTTCATTAAAAAAAGATACATTTTTTACCTAAAATCGAATAGTTAAATTTTCTGTTTTAAAAAACTAATTTCTAACCAAAAAAAGAACGAATTTTCAACAAAATAGTAAAATTTTAAACTTGAAAAGTTAAATTTTTAGTTAGAAAAATCGATTTTCAACAAGGTAGTTAAATTTTCAATCAGAGATGAATTTTCAATTAAAAATGATGAATGTTCAACGAAAAAAACTAATTTTTAACAAAAGAGTTACACTTTTAAGCAAGGAGTTGAATTTTCAACTAAAAAAGATGAATTCTCAACGAGCAATGTAATATAATTGAAATTTAAACCAAAAAAGATTTTAATTTTAAATAAAAAACAGTTAAATTCTACCACAAAAGACAAGTTTTCAAGAATAGTTGAATTTTCAATTAAAAAATACTTTTCAGTCAACAGAGGAAACGAATTTAAAATAAACTGTTGAATTTTCGAGGAAAAATATGAATTTTCAACCAAGAAGATTAACTCTCTACCAAAAAGGACAAATATTCAACAAAACACATGACGTTTCAAATTGATTCCCTGTAAAAAACATTTTTGAGCAAAAATAAAATGTAATCCACTTCGTTCAAGAGGACCACCCTTTAAAGGTTAGGTTTGTCAATTTTAACGAAAACTTTTATTCAATTTATTTATCTATATTAACGATTAAAATAAATGTTCATTGTACTATTTATTTCGATTTAATATAGAAAATAATCTAAAATAAGCCATATTAATATAAAAAAACACATTTTTCTGCATGTTCCATAATAGGGACATGCATTATGAAACGCGGGTACAAGAGTCCAAAAGTTGTTTCATGATAGGTACATGTAGGTCGTTCCGCTTTTTCATAAATATAATAACTTTGCTTAGACTAAATATTAAACTTTTAATAGGCGTTTCGCATTCAGATAAGATCAGCCCATTCATTGATATAAAAAAAAAAAAAAATTGATTAGCAGTTTGAACTCGAAAGTTCATTGCCTCACTACCCGATTCGGGTAGTGTTTCTAGGTGGATATTTACTACCAATGTGGGCCCACCACACCCACGATCATTGATATAAACGTTTTGAAAATATATTCCACTATTGTTCCAAAATTAATGAAAATCTCAAAACCCCCTCAAAATTTGTCTCATGATAGGTACCTTTACCTTATGAAAAATGACAAATTTAAGTCGAACACGGACTGAAGAGACTGCAGGTGGACAACTTGTTACGGCTGCAAAAGAAGTTGACCCTCGGTTGGGCCGATCTGCTACCGTCCCAAGCTACGGTCACTGCCAATGAGTTGAATGGCAGAGTAATAATAAGTTAATAAATCTATAGCTCCTCACTGGGTAGAACCTGTAGCTGGTGTGAGGACTTCTCTACTTTAAATAAAGAAACTTTAAAGTCTGGACTATTTTTACTCGACAATTCCCCTATGCATCCTTTTCTCATCCTTACCACAGGGGCCATTCACAAAGTACGTGATACATTTCTCAGGAACTTCTGACCCACCCCCCGCGTGATACTTTTTCCATTGTTCTTAACATGGCGAATGATACTTCGACAGACTCCCCCCATTCCTAAACGTATCAGGTATTTTGTGAATGACCCCACATAAATTTTCAAATAATGTTAATAATTATATGTTTCATGCAGAAAAATAAGAAATATATTGCACTTTTACATTCAAGCTAGAACATAGTAAAGGAACAGAAAATACATTTATCAGTTTAAAATCACACATTCTTTTTCATTGGAGGAGAATTTCAAGACTTCTTGCCCATTGTCCCATTTTCATAGGAGGAGCACCTGAAGATACCTAGGGCGCAATTCATGCTATTTGAAAACTACCTACTTTTACACCCTTTACCCTGGGCGCAGTTCAGGTTTCAGTTTGATAGGGTGGTTGACCGCTGGCGCAATTTGAGCGCGCCCGGTAGGCAGGTAGGCAGATTCGGGAGAGACAATAAAAATTATGGTTGCCACAAGTCTCTAAATGACCGGGAAAGCCGCTGAAACGGCCATGAATTTCCAACAAAACCCAGGCGTGCTAAAATTTATTACGCGGGTAAGCGGCCGAGGCGGGTGAGTGCACTCTTTCGAGCCCATTTAGAAATATGGAGACCAAATTTTATCAAAATCATAGGAAAATCCGCTAAGCAAGGAATTGTAAAACACATTTGTAAATAGTGGAGTCCAAACAGAGTAAAAAAAAATTTAATTACAGAGTTTTCGAAAAATCATAAATGTTATTTTTCTTAATGTGCATATGCGTATTTTTAAAAATGTTTTTATATTTTTTATTGGAGTTTTTATCGGGGAAATTATGGAAAATCCACCTGCTAAATGTTGTAGCAGCTTACGGGAAACCTGTAAAAACGATTTGCATATAAAAAATGTACTTTTGTTAGAGCGCGTGTTGTCTAGGAACGAAAATGTAGGTGAAGAAAATATCAAATGTTTTACAACGATAAACATTGTTATCAATAATTTATTTCCCTAACTCGAAAGGTGATTCCGATCTGAAATAGTGCTAAACCTAACTATTTCTCTGAAAAAAGGGAAGATGTGGGTATCTGTTTTTGAAATTTCTCAAGAATAATAATTGAAATTGTTAAACATAAGTACTTGATAAATAATTTATTAAGTTTTGTAAATTGTGGTTTTTGTTATGAAAAATGTTTATAACAATCGCATAAATGATTTTTTCAATAATTTCGTCGATGAATCATCGGAAGAAAGGTCATTTCAACAATAATGTAACAGGGAAAAAAAAATTTTTACGAGGAAACGGCTAGTTGGGGCATTTGCTTAATGAAATTTTTATGAGCGATCTATATTATTAACGTTCGATCAAGTTCAAAATATATAAATGCCTTTGAAGACAATTCTTAATCACTTTTGGTCCGAAAAATCAATTTGGCTATTAGAAAAACTAATTTCTTGAGAATTCGTTCATAAAATTTTTTATAAAAATAGTAAATGTTAATTTAAGCCAATTTTTCATTGTAAATTATCACGCTTCTGAAAAATCTCAGTATCTACCGTGGAGCAAACACTTTTTTTATGAGAAAAACACACTAGTGAGAATTTATTTATAAAAATTGTTTATAATAATTAAGTTAAATATTATCAGAATGACTTCTGTTTTATGAGTGCAGATGCAATAATTTCAGCTAATAATGAGTTTCTTCCTATATTTTTCCTTGAGATAAAAATTCACAAAGCTGAAATGGTCAATGTTGTCTGTTCGCTTTATATGTATGTATGTATATTTAATCTCTCCCTTTTACGGGTTTGAGGGCCTCCGCTCCCTGTACATATATTTACATTTCATCCTTAACCTAACTTAACCGCTGCTTATATTCTAATGTTTCGCCTTACTTAAAATAACAATAATATTAATACTATTGGTTCTTAAACTTCTAAAAAATGAGCAATCTTCCAGGGCTTCCGTTTTCTCTTACCATCAAATACATTTCCACCGATTTAAAATTTTTAATTACTTCTTCCAGTTTTTTTATCCACGTCACTCCCTGTCCATTACCCTCCAAAATCCATCTTACACACTCATCCACACTCAACTGTCCATCTTCCTCTCCTGTACACCTCTCTAACACATGTGCCCATGACTCCATTTAGTATCCACATACTCTGCACAGATTGTCCTCTTCATCCATCGAATATCTACAAGATCTCACTCCTCCCATTCTAAACCGTACCACCCTATTCCATTTGTCTTCCTTTTTTATTTTTTGCAAATATTGTGGTACCGCCAACCCTTTGACTGTCATATACCATCTATTGTACCTCGAATCCATAATCTTTATCCATCTCTCTTCTCCTTGTTTTACTAATAGCTCTAACTCTATGTCCTCCCACTCCATCACCCCTTCTTGTATATCACAAGCCCTCCTCATTTTTTTCCTTTCTTCCTCCCATTTCGAAATTCCCAAATTGCCTCTCGTCTCCTTGTTCCGAACTTCGTCCAAGCATACTTGTGCTATTATGCTCCCCTCTCCCCTTTTCAGCTTCTCTTCAAACTTCCAGGCTCTCTTAATTTGTCTAGTAACCATAACACAATACCGCCCAAACCAACGCATCAAACAACCAAACCCTCATTCTCCAATCGTCATTGAACCTTCTGTTTCCTATACCCCATACTTGGTTCATTACTTTACTCGCACATTCGATTCTTTTCCTCACCTGCACCTCATTTTCCCCTCCTGCCTCAAACCAAAAACCTAAGTAATAGAAGTCCTCCACACTTTCCACTGTTTGTCCGTTCATATTCCAAACGTAACCTATTTTGGTCTTTCTATTTCTGAAGCACATCACCTTGGTCTTCCCTACGTTCACCGTCAGTTCTTTTGTTCCCACATACTCTTCGAAAATTCTTATCATTAGATTCATCCCCTTCTCATCGTCTGCTAACAGAACTACGTCGTCCGCGTATGCTAGAGAATATAGTTTGCCATTACCCAAAATCGCCCCCCCCCCTTTCCCTTTCTCCTTTAGCTTCTCCTCTAAGTCTGCCAGCAGCATATTAAATAGTAGCGGACTCAACGGGCACCCTTGCCTTAGACCTCTTCCTGTCCAGAAAACCTCCCCCTTTTTCCCCCCCTATCTTCACCCTAATCCTGGTTACAGTAAAAATGTCATTTATCCTCTCCACCAACCCTTCCTCTATTCCCCTCTCTTTCATTGCCTGCCATAGCACTTTTCTATTCACTGAGTCAAAAGCTGCTTTAAAATCTACGAACAAGGCGACTAATTTCCCTTTTTTCCTCCCTAGGTTTCTGTTAACCAAGTAGTTGAGTACGTAAATGTTATCTATTGTCCCCATCCCTTTTCTAAATCCCGTCTGATTGTGTGGAATACTTTGTTTCTCTTATATCTGATTCTCTAACCTTTTTCTTAGAATTTCTGCGTATATTTTATAACCCACTGGCATGAGAGTGATTCCTCTGTACTCTTCTACTGTAAAAAAAAAATAACAAATCGCAAGCCACAGTTCTCTACAAAATTTAATGCTGAGCATTTATGAAAAAAAAAAATTTTAATTGGACGGAAAACACGTCCTGTGGGTGATTATGGATACTAACTTCCTATTCCAGACAACCGTACGGCGCTTGTCCAGAGTGGGATCGCTACGCATTCTGCTGGCGCGCCTCCATTGAGTTTAAACGTGAAATGCGTTCCAAACTGCGTTGCGTACGGCGTGTGCGTCTGCGTTCGTGTTGGCGATCGAGCGTGTACAGGCCTTTGGAACGCATTTCAAGTTATACTCAGTGAAGGCGCGCTAGCAAAATGCGTAGTGATCCCACTCTTGACAAGTGCCGCACGGTTGTCTGGAATAGGAATTTACTGTCCATAATTACCAATAGGTCGTTTTTTTGACCGATTAAAAAAAAAATTTTTAATTCTCAGCATTACATTTTTCAGAGAACTGTGCTGGAATTATTGCATCTGCACTCATAGAACAGAAGCAATTCTGATAATATTTAACCTAATTATTATAAACCATTTCTATAAACTAATTCTTACTAGTGTCTTTTTCTCTTAGAAAAAATTGTTTGCTTCACGGTAGTTACTGAGATTTTTCAGAAGCGTAATAATTTACAACGAAAAATTGGCATAAGTTAACATTTACTTTTTTATAAAAAATATCATTAACAAATTCTTAAGAAATGAGTTTTTCTAGTAGCCTATTTGATTTTTCTGACCAAAAGTGATTCACAATTGTCTTCAAAGGCATTTATATACTTTAAACTGGATCAAACGTTAATAATATAGATCGTTAATAAGAATTTCATCAAATAAATGTCCCAACTAGCCGTTTTCTCGTAGAAAAATGTGTTTTCCCTTAAATTATTGTTGGTATGATCTTTCTTGCGACGATTCATCAACGAAATTAATAAAACGATCATTTAAACGATTGTTATAAACATTTATTATAACAAAAATCACAATTCACGAAACTTAATAAATTATGTATCAAATACTTATGTTTAACAATTTTAATTATTCTTTTTGAGAAACTTCAAAAACAGATACCCATATCGTCTTTTTTTCAGAGAAATAGTAAGGTTTGTCACTATTTCTGATCGAAATCACCTTTCGAGTTAGGGAAATAAATTATTGATAACAGAGACTATCATTGTAAAACATTTAATTATTTTATTGAAAATAGTTTTTCCCTACTTTTCGAAAAGCAACGAAAAATTTAATCATTGTCATTAGTTATGATATGATAATTATGACATTACTTTATTTATCATTACAATTCATTTTCATTACTTCATAGGTAAAAGAATTGTTTATAACTTTATGAGTTGCTTATACGTTTACCACTTGTTACAATTTTCCGTTACTAAAATCATTCGTACAGCAAATAAAGAGTTTGAGACAAAGTAAAATTTTCTTTTTCAACAAAGTTGTATACGGTTGAATTTGTTTAAATAAAGTGTTTGTAATAACTAAACAGAATTGTACAACTATATCTGTCTTCATTAGTTCTGAATAACAATTTGCCCGCGGAAATCCATTTCTCGACCACTTCTACGCAGCTGAGACGCACGTCAATATAGGATTTTTCACGGCAAATCGGGGAGGAGCGTAGCTGCGTTTGTCCAGTGTGTCCACAAGCACTGTGCCACGTGGCTTCCATCCAGACGCAAACGCAAAACGCAGCTATGCTGGCGTATGAGCGGTCGAGCGTGTAGAGGCCTTTTAGAGGTAGATGGCTATGAATTTATGACTGGCCGCGAAAAGCATCCCCTCCACGTACCGGAACACCACCACGCTCCAATAGTGGAGCTCTCGCACGTGGCGCGTACAGCTGTGTAGTAAGTAGTGGGGCTGGTTCTCGTAGTCCTGTCGTTCCGTCTCGGAGTGCGCTTATCATGCGATAATCAACAAAAAAAAAGTAATTGACTTAAAAAATTCTGATATTTGAGAATGAAAGAGTAATTTAAAAACTACCGATTGGTGTAAAAAACTAAAAATCGGTTTTTCGGGCGTTAGATCCCTTTATTCGCGGAGAATCTCGTAATTTTTATTTTATTACATTTATTCATCTTTTTCTTTCTGATTCTTATAGAATGTCTCGTCTTTTTTCGAAATCCATTGGAAATATGAAAAAAGTTTAGAATTGATAAAATGGAGGCGGTTTCTCTGAAAATATTAGAAATGAATTTAGTTAAAAACCACAGCGTTATTCTTTCTTGATTTTTTTTCTACATTCATCCTAATTTGAAAAGTATATTCCATGATAGTCTGCCCTATGCCCACGGCTTGTAGAGAGGAGAGAATTTTTTTTCTGAAAAACGAAAATTCACGTTTCTTGCCAAAACTGTCCCAGATAGCAAAATGCCCGCCGACTGCAAGCGATCTGCCGTCCCGCGGTCCGATCGATCGGACCGACGCGCCGGCAGATATGCACCTTAATGTGCACACCATTGATGTCTATATGCCAGCCCGACAGGCTGGAGCGACGCGGTCCGGCGAACTGCATGACCGACGGTCCGGTAAAATGCCGGCCCACTGTCAATTTAATGAATAAAATAAAAATTGGCTAAAGCTTGGTGCAACGCAACGTAAACACGTTTTGTCCATGTGCAGAAAACGTGTTTACGTTGCGTTGGACCAAGCTTTAGCCAATTTTTGTTTCATTTATTAAATTGAATTTAGAATTCCCCTTTTTATTTATAAAATAAAGGTGCTTTTAGTTCTGCAAGAGTGTGCCTAAATAGGTTTTCAC
This sequence comes from Andricus curvator, assembly GCA_932195095.1. Taxonomy (NCBI): domain Eukaryota; kingdom Metazoa; phylum Arthropoda; class Insecta; order Hymenoptera; family Cynipidae; genus Andricus; species Andricus curvator. The sequence goes on from CAKNYM010048970.1 coordinate 48,376, forward strand.
TTTTCGGAAATTTAAGGTTAGTTTTTTATCCCGCTTGATTTTTTTGAAGCTGGTGGTTTTGTGTAGTTTGATATAAGTTAGTGGGGAAAATTAAGAAGAATCTGCAGTTTTAGTTATGTTTATATATTTTTAAGATGTTTGTTTTTATTCTGGAGGGGTTTAGTTTTTATAAGAGTGAGAAGAGGGTCGATTTTCCGTGAAGAAAAGTTCAGAAGTCAGAATTCGACACGATTTCGGAAAAATCGGGAATTCAATGACTGGGATTTTCCTCTAATATAGTAATATATAAATTAAAGGTGGTTTCATATATTTCATTATCCTAATTCTGAGAACGAACAAAAATCCCACTTTTCACTCACATCGCGCTAAATCCGAGCGCAAATTCACGGGTGAACGCCACACAGCAAGAACAGCTGATCGAAAACGTGCATGCGGGTTTTCGATCTCAATCTACTCACACTATCAGCCTGCAGCGGTCGTGCAAGTCGCAGGCCCGTCGTTCCTTGCCGTTTGAACGACCGACGGACGTCTAATGTGCCGGACCGTTGTCCGCCCTTCGGTCGCATTCCGACTCTGCCGGCCTGACGCGTGCATTTAGCAGGCACGTTGGTCTCCAGCCCGTCGGGCCGATCACGTGCTGGCACGTATTGTTATCTGGGATACAAGTCACGGAAAAAAATGTTTCTCTAAAAAGGGTCTAAAAAAATGTCTCTTGACACTTTTTTCTATCTCGCGTTATTTTCGATATTTATACAAAGTAAAAGTTATTGAAACTTAAATTATGTTCTGCCTCATTTTTTATGACATCATAAAATTGTGTTGAGAAAACTCATAACTTTGTAAAGAAAATTAGGAAAATTGGTAAGATATGTGTCGGTCTTATTCCCGTCGATTAAACAACGTATTTGAGTAGAAAATGATTCTGTGACTTGAGCATCACCTTGATAATTAAACTATGATTTATATCGTTTTAGGCATTCGAAGTCGATTCATCGACGAGAGCTAAAGATTTTTGTCAAAACATCGCTCAAAGGCTTAGCCTTAGAGCCGCTGAAGGCTTCAGTCTGTTTGTAAAAATTGCGGACAAAGTTATTTCCGTCCCTGAAGGTGATTTTTTCTTCGACTTCGTTCGACATTTAACCGACTGGATTAGAAAAGCTCGTCCAGCTAGAGATGGTGGGCTTTTAAACATAATTTTTCTAATTTTTAATTTCCGATAACAGTAAATGTAAGTTAGTCTTTCTATTTAGGAGTCGCGTCACAATTCACGTACCAAGTATTCTTCATGAAGAAGCTATGGACAAATACAGTTCCGGGTAAAGACAGAAATGCAGACTTAATATTCCACTTTCATCAGGAACTGCCTAAGTTACTCAGAGGTCAGTATTCAGGATTGTCCTTCAAGTCAAATGTTTAATTATATTCATAAACGTGTAAACTTATGATTTTTTTCTAGGGTATCATAAGTGTAATAAGGAAGAGGCATCGAGGTTGGCTGCCCTCGTTTATCGAGTACGATTTGGGGAAAGTAAACAAGAATTACAAGCAATTCCGTGAGTATCTTCTTTAAGCTGTTTCATTTTTTTAATAAAATACTTCAAACTAGCATTGTTATACGCGCGTTTCAGCGTGCCGGAAACATTGCGTTGGCAATTAATAATAAAAATGAAAAAAGCATGATTGTTATGATTGCAATTTGAAATTGCACAATTATAAGTCCTTCAAATTGAAACTTATTTAAGTTGGATGGCATTCGGTTTCAAAATTTCAATTTGGTAAATTTTCAGATTCAAAATAATCTAATTTTGAATTATAACACAGGTCCTCAAAAAAGTACCTTGCGGTGGGAATCTCACTATGTTCCCAGTAAAAAAAACTAATTGAGGCGAATTAACGTATTTGAATTCGTTTTAATCTTGCTTTCTGATTCGTTATGAAAAATTGAGACGCACTTAGATGAATTGGGGCATCGCGAATTGAACGCGTGTTAACTCATCGGAATACATGGTTAAGGTCAGTTCGGAAAAAATTACTAAAAAGTACATGCGTCCAAACTCGAATCAGCAGTCTATCATGTATCAGTCTAGAGCAACCTCACTAAGCTGCGGGACTATTGGATAAATAGTTACAACAGATTCTTTATGCCCCGCATGTTGGTTCTGCTCTTACGAATTCAATGAAATAAATCCCCAAGAGATGAAATTCACGTAGGACACCACGTGGATTAAGGAATTACACGTGAAATCCGGGTGGCAAATTGAAACAATTCACGTTTTTTGCGCATCTCTTATAGTTTACGAATTGGCCGTCACGATTTGCGGCTGTCTCGAGTGTGGCTAACACTCTTCCGAATGAAGAAGAATGGTCCAGTCTTGAACAGAATTGGCGCTGAAATATTCAGGCGAATTGAACTTTGACTTCAAATCTCGCGAATTAAAATAAATTGGCTGAAACTGGAATTAATTCGTGCTAACGCATTCAAATAAATTATTTATCCTTCATATTTTTTGCCTAATTCTCGCACCACAGTGCATGCAGTCGCGCCATGTAACCTTTTCGCTCAGGGGCCATACTGGTATCGTAGCACTCCAACAGGTCCTTCTTCAGTCTATCCGTCCACTCAAAAGTATTGAGATTTTGCCGATCCATCGTATTGACTGTCTTGATTGGCTCTCCCAGCTCTAGGGTAGTCGGCATCCTTGTCCGACTCGTCGGGATCCCTGCGCGTTCGATTGTTTTGAACCGCACTTACAACTGTGTTTGGCGTTGTCATCGTTGTTCCCACGAGCAGCTAGCGAAAGATTTCTTCCGCCCAAGCAGAGCCCCGCATGCATGGGTTAAATTATTTCAGGCTTCAGAGACCGGTCCCTATGTCCCCTATTGTACCCTATATTCAGGTAAGGTCCCTAAAGTACCCTATTTTCAAGATTTGATCCCTATGGTACTCTACGTTCAGCCCATAATGTAACTTTAAATAATGTAACTTTTCTTTCAATAAATTAACTCATGGGTTAATATAAAGTATTTTAAAGCTCTCAATGTATTTTAATACATTTTCCAGGATTTCAGGAAATACCATCATAGAATTTCACCGGATTTTATAATATTTTAGTGCATTTCAAGGCTTCCGTTTCCGGTACCGATCGTGAGAGAACTCTTTTGTGTCAAGTGTTGGTTTTTTGGCTTTGGTGAAGGGAATCAGCGTGTGTGGATGCAGAAGGGGTAGTGAGTGCGGAGATCAGGTGTAAAGGAAGAAGAGTGAGTGAAGGCAAAGGTGTAAAGCGTAAAAGTAAGTTATGAGAAAGGGAAATTGGAGCGTGCGATGTTTTTGAGGTTAGAAGTAGGAAAAATAATCGTCAGGCAGGGGAGATAAGAGGTAGGCGAGTAAGGAGCTGGAAACGTCGCGGAGCACTGGGTAAGGTAGGATGCCGACGGCACGAAGCCCACAAATGGGCGCAAGAGGGCGACAGCTACTGGACGTAGACGATCGCACAGAACATCAGACAATAGATGAAGCAAGAGGTGACAAGGTTGAGAGTGTGGTTAGTGGGGAGAAGGGGGAAGTTGACAGTAGCTGCGAGGAGACGTTAGAGACGCCGACCAGGGGGGGGGGCAGAGAGAAGGGAATCAGGCACGGGCCATAAACGCGGGAGACCTTCAAACTTACAGCGCCTCAACAAGCTAGGTAGTGCGGGCTCAAATAGGAGTCTGGATGAATGGCAAAAAAATGTGAGCGCGACTAGCAATGAAGGGGAAAATAAAAGAAAAAGAGAGGAAGGGGACGATGATTCAGAAAGGGACAAGGATAACAGGAAAGTTATGATTAAACGAAAAACACCAGAAAGAGATAGGGGGGATGGGGGGATGTTTGAGAAACTAGAAGCCCTCATAAAAGGGTTTAGAGAGGAAACAAGGAAGAGAATGGATGATATGAATAGGGATATGAATAGGCAGGGGAAAGACGTAAGGGGGGAAGTGATAAAATTAAGAGAAAGTGGGAAGAGTGGGATAAATTCTGGAAAGAGGAGAAAGACAAGGTATGGGGTAAACTAGAGAGTATAGAGAATAGACAAAGAGAGGTTGACGAACAGAGAAAAAGTGAGATAAAACAGTTGGAAGAACGGGTAAGTAACTTAGAAATCAGGAATGCGCATATGGGAAGGAAACTGAGAGTGCGGAAATAGTAAAAGGGAGTGATAACTTGCAAAATGAGAATGAAAGATTGAAGAAAAGACTGAGTGAGATTGAACGAAGATTGGAAGGGGAAGAAAGGGCGAAGAGGAAAAAAAACATAGTAGTTAAGGGATTGAAAGTGGAGAGTGAAACAGGGGAAGCGGAAATCAAAAATCTTTTGAAAGATATTGGAGTTCAGGTAAGGGTAGATGGAATTAAGAGAATAGGATGGACGCAAGAATGAGAAGAAGGAATGTTTCTAGTGAAAGTAGGGAGTGAGGAGCAGACAAAGAAAATTATGAAGAAAAAAAATTAATGAGAGGAAGAAGGGAAAGAATTGAAGAGGATTTGACATGCAGGGAGAGGAAAAGGAGATGGCAAATAGAGCAGAGGGCATGGGTAGAGAGGAAAAAGGGGCGCATGGTATGGATGGGGAGAGACAGATTATGGATAAATGGGGAGAAATGGTTCTGGGACGAAGAATCAGAAGAAATAAGAAAAACGGGAAAAAGAATTGAGAAAGGTAGCAAAAAGAAAGATGCAAAAGAGTTTAAGATCAAACAGAGGGGTTTCCAAACGGCAAGACGGAAGAAAAGTGAGAAGGATAGGTGAGGGAAGGGAAGAGAAAAACGTGAAAATAACTTTATGGAATGTGTCATGCTTGAAGAACAAGAAGGAAGGATTTTGGCGGGAATTAGAAAAGTGGGATGTGATTATGATGAGTGAAACCTGGGCGGATGAGAAGGACTGGAAGGGGATGAAAAGGATGTTACCTAAAGGTTATGTGTGAACAATGCAAGAAGCAAGAAAGGAACACGTTAAAGGTACAGGGATGGGCGGCATCGTCTCAGGGGTGGGAAAAGAATTGGCAGTAAAAGGGAGAACAGGAGGACAGGGAGGAAAAGGATGGAACAATGGTAAGAAGGATTATAATTGGAGAATTCAAAATAGCGGTGGTTTGTGTATATAGAAGAAGAGGGGAAGAGGAAGGTTGGAGAGTAATAAGGAGGTGGATGGAGGAAAAGAAGGAAGAGTTGGTTTTGATAGGAGGTGACTTGAATGCCTGGATTGGCGAGCAAGCGGGAGGGGAGGAGGTTACTAGACGTGGTAGGAGAAACAGGATGGTTTATATGTAATGGCAATATGAAAGGAGACGAGAAAGGAGAGATCACATTTATAGGTAAGGGAGAAACAGTAATAGACTACATCCTGTTGGAAGAAAGAATGACGAATATGATAGGCAGTATGAATGTGGGGAATGAGATAGGGTCCGAGCACTTCCCAATAATAGCTACACTGAAAGGTGGTGTCCGTAAGCGCGGCAGAGGGAGAAAGGAAAGAGGGGGAAAAACGAACACGAAAATGGGAGTCCGGGGGGTAGATAAATTAAAAGAGTTTAAATAAAAAATGGAAAAGGAGAATGTTAGGTTTGAAAAAGAAGAGGGAGTAGACTCGTTAATTGAAATGTTGAAAGGGTCGATTGAGAAGGTAAGGGATGAGATAGGTACAAAAGAAGGAAGAGAAGAGGGAAAGAGAGGCTGGTGGGACGAGGAATGCAGGGAGAGTAAAGAGAGAATGAAAGAGTGTGTAAGAAAATGGAGGAAAGGAGAAATGGATAAGGCGGAGTACAGCAGGAGAAAAAGAGAACATGAGAGGATGCTGGAAAGGAAAAAGAAAAGGGGAAAGGAGAAATGCAAGGAAGAAGTAGAAAAAGCGATCAAAGAAGGTAGGGTTTGGGACGTGATAAATAGGGAAAGAGGAGCAAGGAAAGGCGTGAATGAAGAAATAGAAATGGGTGAGTGGACGGATTATTTCAACGGTCTGTTAGGGTGAGAACAAAATAGGGTCAAAGGGGAAAATTGAAGGATAGTACAGGGAGAAATGGAGGAAGGGAACGAAATAACAGGAGAGGGTTAGGGAAGGGATGTGGAAGATCTGCAACAAGGTCTGGAAAGGAGCAGGGTGGCCGGAGGAGCGCTTGTCAAGAAAGGGGAGGGCAAGAAGGTAGAGGAGTTCAGAGGGATCACTCTCATGCCAGTGGGTTATAAAATATACGCAGAAATTCTAATAAAAAGGTTAGAGAGTTAGATAGAAGAGAAACAAAGTATGCCACACAACCCGACGGGATTTAGAAAAGGGATGGGGACAATAGATAACATTGACGTACTCAACTACTTCATTAACAGAAATTTAAAAAGAGGGAAATTAGTCGCCTTGTTCGTAGATTTTAAAGCAGCATTTGACTCAGTGAATAAAAAAGTGCTATGGCAGGCAATGAAAGAGAGGGGAATAGAGGAAGGGTTGGCGGAGAGGATAAAATAAATTTTTACTGAAACCAGGATTAGGTTTAAGATAGGGGGGAAAAAGGGGAGGTTCTCTAAACAGGAAGGGGTCTAAGGCAAGGGTGCCCGTTGAGTCCGTTACTCTTTAATATGCTACTGGCAGACTTAGAGGAGAAGCTAAAGGAGAAAGGGAAAAGGGGAACGATTTTGGGTAATAGCAAACTATACTCTCTAGCATGCGCGGACGACGTTAGCAGACGATGAGAAGGGGATGAACCTAATGATGAAATTTTTCGAAGAGTATGTGGGATCAAAAGAACTGACGGTGAACGTAGGGAAGACCATGGTGATGTGCTTCAGAAGTAGAAAGACCAAAATAGGTTACGTTTGGAAGATGAACGGACAAACAGTGGAAAGCGTGGGTGAGTTCTGTTACTTAGGTTTTTGGTTTGAGGCAGGAGGCGGAAGCGAGGTGCAGGTGAGAAGAAGAATCGAATGTGCGAGTAAAGTAATGGGCCAAGTATGGGGTATAGGAAAGAGAAGGTTCATTGACGATTGGAGAATGAGGGTTTGGTTGTTTGATACGTTGGTTTGGGCGGTGTTGTGTTATGGAGTGGAGGTCTGGGGACGGAAGGAACATAGGAAAGTGGAAAGCGTGCATGAGAGATTTCTGAGGTGGGTAATGGGGGTTAGTTGGAGTTGCCCAGGATACATGTTGAGGGAAGAATTAGGAAGGGAAAAAATGGTAACTAGACAAATTAAGAGAGCCTGGAGGTTTGAAGAGAAGTCGAAAAGGGGAGAGGGGAGCAGAATAGCGCAAGTATGCTTGGACGAAGTTCGGAACAAGGAGACGAGAGGCAATTTGAGAAATTCGAAATGGGAGGAAGAAAAGAAAAAAATGAGGAGGGTTTGTGATAAACAAGAAGGGGTTCTGGATTGGCAGAGCATAGAATGAGAGCTATTAGTCAGACAAGGGGAAGAGAAATGGAGAAAGATTATGGATTCGAGGTACAATAGATGGTATGTGATGGTCAAAGGGTTAACGGAACCAGAATATTTGCAAAACATACCAAATTTATTTGATCCTGAGAATCAATTGATAAAATTGTCAAAGGATTTGAAACATTTTAATGTATTTTTTCAAATACCTTGGCATTTTCAAAAGCTTTACAAAATTGCAAAGGATTTCAAAAGATTTTAAAGGATTTGAAATATTTCAGGCTATTTTAACAGATTACAAAGACATTTTTAATTGATTTCAGTAATTTAATGCGATTTCAAAGGATTTAAACTATTTTAGAGTATTTTAAAAGATTCCCAGGCATTTTCAAGAGCTTTAAAAAGATTCAAGAGATTTCATAAGGTATCACAGGATTTGAAGTATTTTAGGAAATTTTAAACGACTCCCAGAATTTTTTAAATTATTTCAATAGTTTGAAGGGATTTAAAAGAATTTAAAATATTTTAGGGTGTTCTCAAAGATTCCAAGGCATTTCCAAGAGATTTAAATAAATTTCAAGAGATTTCCAAGGGTTTTAATGGTTTTAAGGGATTTTAATGGATTTCAAAGAATTTATTCACAAGAAGTGAGGGATTTCTTAAGGTTTCAAAGATTTGAAGAGATTTTCAAATATTTTTTGCAATTCACTTGGAATTCACTCTGAATTCTTATTAATTAATCCTCAATTATTTTAAATTCTTTTGAATTCTTCTAAATTCACTTAGTTCTATTCAATTCAATTAATTTTTTCATATTTTTGAATTTTTTTCAATTCACTTGATCGCCTTTTGAATTCAGCTTGATTTTTTTGTATGAATTTCATCTAATCTTCTCATTTCCTTTAAATTTCTCTAAATTCACTCAAAATTGATTTTAATCAATCGAAATTTTTCGATTTTTAAAATTGTTCCAATTCATTTGAATTCTTTTGTATTTAACTTGATTTGTTTTATAGTCATTAGTCACTTGTGTTAGAAATTAGTAGAGTTTCAGATATTTGAAGAGGTTTGAATTTTTTTTTTGGATTCACCCTGAATTCTTTAAAATTCCTTGGAATTCTTGAATTTTTTAAATGTTTTTATATAATTGATCCTAAATTCTGTTAACCTCACCTTGAATTCTTAGGCATTTCTTCAAATTCTTTGGAATTTCCTTGAATTTTTCTGAACTAATTTAAAAGTTACTGAATTCAATTAGGTTGTTTCATGTTTTTAAATTGTTTTCAATTTATTTGAATTTTTTTAATTACCCTTGAATTTTTGTGAATTTCATCGAATTCTTCCCGTTTGTCTTAAATTACTCTAAATTCATTCCAATTTTACGGAAATAGTGGAACTTTTTTGATTAACAAAATTTTACGCGTAAGATCATGCATGTGCAGAAGAGCTTGCATATCAATTCGCCCGTTCCGCGATTATACATCCCTCAACATTTTTTTTCTAATACGGAGACAAGGGTAAACTAAATATTTAACGGAAATGAGGAAGAAGTGTGAATATGAGTATACTCAAATATGAGTATGAATATACATATTATGACGTCATGTTACACGTTAAAATAAACGTTTTTCCTGCTTATCTACTTAAAACGTTTGCGGACCGTTGAGAATCTCGTTTAAAATGAGACCTTTCTCTTGAATAATCGGTCCGGATACTGAATCGCCTCTGTCTCTCGCTTGGTTAAACCATTCGAAGAAGGCAGTATCCAAAAACACATCACTGTTTTCCAACTATGCATGCATAAGTGAAACACCTCGAAAAACACTTCAAGTAGGAAACATGCATTTTTGCGTAGCGCATAATGCATGACGCATTATGCTATTTCATAACCAGACATACGAAGAAGTTATTGAACAGAAAATCACTTACTTTCATAAATATTAGATTAATCATCTACGAAAAACACAGTTTTCACAATTCTCACGTTAGCACTTGACATTTTGAGGTTACAAAACACTGCAGTGAGACTCCGATGCTTGAAGTCGATCGGACCTCTCTTTCTACCATACTTTTCGTTTCGAAACGATCATACTCTCTCTGTTTATAAAAGACGATAGAAAAAAAAAGTTTCAAAGCCATCGTTTCGAATACGCCCGTTGGGTAGCTACGACAGTGCCATAAATTTAAAACTATTCTGTAGAAATTTGAATGTCAATTAAATATTAACAAGAAATCTTACAGTAAATAATTAATTTTAAACCTTAGTATAATATTTTTGATTAAAATGAATTGATATTCACTGCTCTTTTTCATTAACATTGCTCCAATAACTTCGATATACCCAACAGTTCGTGTGTCAGATGGCGCTGTTGTCAAGGTCAAAGAGGTACCCAACAGGCGCATTCGATCGCATGAAATAATTCGATCGGACCCATCGGCTTCAGTTTGCTTCAGGCATGAGAGCCCCACTGCTGGTCGACTCGAGATCGCTATCGTGCTCATTCGCTATGCAAACGTGTGTGCCTTCCGCTTGAGAGTGAACTGACGCAACGTCATGACGTAATTACCCAGATAGGCCGTTAGGGTACAGCGCCGTACCGTAGCGCTACTGTTTTTTCACACGTGAGTGAGCGGAAGCAGGAGATCTAGTCGCGGTCGACTAATCGCGGGACATCTAATCTCGGCCATCTAGTCGCGGGAAATCTAGGCGCCGGGACATCTAGTCGCCAGGACAAGTAGTCGCTGGGACATCTAGTCGCCAGGCATATATGTCACCACTTTCAGTTTTAGAAACGTTATTTAACGCCATATTTAACATTATATATATATATATATATATATATATATATATATATATTTATATATATATATATTTCGGTTTCGATTCCTTTGGAATAGAACTGAAGGGGCTATGACAAAGTCACCGACCGCGTCCACGGGTTGCGGATTGAGGGTCCCTGTACCAAGGGTTTCTGCTGAATATGATTAGAATAATTAATAAGCAGTCGCGGACAATTGTCCAGGGATGGTCCCGAAGGAATAACCCCTAAGCGAAGGCGTAACAACCGTGCGGAAAGCTGAATGGCACCTGGGTGAGGTGTCTCAAACGGTGACTCTGGGATACCGGGCGACCTCTCAGAGTATCAGCCTTATCCTTGCACGCGGGGCTCTACGAGAATGAACGAACCCTTTTCCCTAGCTGCTCATGGGAACACCAATGACAACACGAAACATAGTTGTAGGAAGTGCGGTTCAAAACAATCGAACGCGCAGGACTCCCGACAATGGTTCGGCAAACAATGCCGAACATCCTAGAGTTCGGGGTGCTGAAAATAATCTAGATGGAAACACGACGACGAACCGGCGCAACGCCCACATTGAGAGGACGGATCAACTCAAGGATGACTTGCTAGACTGCTACGATGCCAGCATTATCCCTGTTCACCGAGGCTTTATGGCGCGTATGCACACTCTGTGGTGCCAGAAACACCCAGAGCTTCAGCACGTTTCGATTCAATCATTGTGAAATCAACGTGCCCACCTCTGTAAAAATGGATATGCACGCGGAGCGCTTCCCCAACCGCTGCTTGATCAAGCTGCAGACGAAGATGACGAAGCGACATTAAGACCAACCGCGGAAAGCAGGCACCTTCTGAGAGGTGATCGCGATTTCAGGACAAGGAGGAGCATTAACATGCAAATTCCTCCTAAGCCCCAAGATCTGGCTGAAATAGATGCCTCCCTTCGTGGAGATATCTCGCAAGAGTCCGAGCTCTGGACCATGAATTGCTCAGTTTATGGTGTTGCGAGAGCTTCGTCTGATTCAAATCGAAGGCTAAAACCGACGATGGATCAAAAGACCAAAAGACGCTTGCATCAACTGAACAAGAAGATTGGATGGGCAAGACAGAATGCGTCCCGTGTTCAATTAGTGATTGACTACATGGCATCTGGTAGACCGTTGACGGAAAGGGTTCGAAAGTTCGCCCAAGAAGTAAGGATCTTGAATCACACTCTGAACAAGTCAAAGCTGCTGACAATCAAACAGCATATTGTTGACAAAATACGGCTCTTATCTGACGCAAGGAGGAGAATACAGAAGAGGGAGAAATGGGTCAGGGAGAATCAACAGTTTCTCGCTGATCCATCGCGCCTGTTCAGCGATCTCCCGGTTTCTGTACAAAAATCCACCCAAGCCCAAGGAGGTAGAGACTTTTTGGAGAGAGGTATTCAAGATCCCGAAAACACTAAAGTTAAAGAAGATATTGAAAATGTCATTCGGTTCAAGGATTTTTGCGACAACCTCATAAAATCTGAGGAGGAATGTCCATCAATCACTGCCGAAGAGGTGAAAAAAGCACTTAGAGGCACGAAGAACTTTTCCGCTGCTGGACCAGATTGTATCAAGAACTTCTGGTAGAAGAAGTTTACTTTTACACACAAACATTTGGTCCGCATATTCACCTCATATTTAAAGTCGGAGACGCCCATTCTGCAGTGGCTGGTATTAGGACGCACTATACTCCTACCGAAAAAAGGCAACTTGTCCAACCCAGAGAATTACAGGCCAATAACTTGTTTGAACACACTGTATAAGATCTTTACAGCTGTCCTAAACAACAGGAGTGTTCGATGAATTGAGCCTGTGTGGCGAGAGATGTACGAACAACGTGGCTCGAAAAAAGGTGTAGCAGGCTGTCGAGAGAACCTGCTAATTGACAGGTGTGTCTGTAAAGACGCTGCATCCCATCAGCGCGTCCTGTCAATGGCCTGGATTGACTACCGGAAAGCTTTCGATTCAACCTCTCACAGACTCATCTGTCTGTTGGAAAGCTTGAAGGTGCATCCACATATAGTGAGTTGCATAGAGAGATTGATGTCTCTTTGGAAAACTAGATTTACTATCTCATTTAGAAATTATCGTGTTACAACGAACAACGTCACCTTCCAGAGGGAAGTTTGGTTTGGACAAGTGAGCGAAAATTAATCTGAAGAAAGGAAAGATTACTGGCGTTCCCAAGGACCCTGAGTTTGTGGACATAAGTGTTATTAAACGTCCTAATACTGGAGAGACCTATACATACCTGGGCGTTCCTGAAAGCCGCATTCTGGACGTAACATCAGTGAAGGAGTCTCTCCGAAGCAGATACAAGCATCTTCTTCGACAGATTTGGTCTTTTAATCTGTCTGCGTTGAACAAGGTATCTGCGACTAACATGCTTGCCGTACCGGTTCTACTCTACTCGTTTGGGGTGGTTCAATGGACGAAGAACGAGGTTAAGGCCCTTGATATCACCACACGTAAGATCATGCATATGCATAAAAGCTTGCATATTCATTTGTCAGTTCCGCGATTATACATTTCACGCCGTCAAGGCAGACGCGGACTTCTGAATCTCCAGTATCTTCATAACAGAATTGTTCTAAGTACAGCTTACATCGTTGCGAATGGCAGAGATCCTTCCCTAAAAATGGTCAGGAACCACGAGATGATTGGCGAAGGAGCGTTCCTTGACAAAGCCGCGGAGCAAGCGGCCGAGACCCTTGGCCTGAATTTTAACATCAGAATTTAGGAAAGTGCATTACTCCATCTAGATGCTTCACTTCTAAAAGCCGAAGTGAAGAAAGCAGGGGTTGAGAAATTTCACCAACAGCTGCTCGACAAGAAAATGCACGGACACTTTGACAGAAATGTAGAAAAACAGTCCTTGTCAAAGAAGCAAACTTTTGCTTTCTTCAGATCATCAGGGCTTAATTCAGGTACAGAGGGTGTTATTTTCGTATGCCAGGACGGCGTCATTTTCACCTTAGCATACCTTGACCGCATTTTATGTCAAGAAGTTCCCAGTGATAGTTGCAGTGCGTGTCATGCACGCGCTGGGTACCTAGAACACATACTATCAGGGTGCCCGACCCACGCGGGAACGACGTATATCTACAGACATAATGCGGCACTAAGAATGCTTTATTATCATCTTTGTCGCTCTTACGGTGTTGGTCGTGATCCTGCCCTGCCGAACGCACCAAGGGAGATAGAGTTAATTTTCCAAAACGAGAAGTGCCAAATTTTCTGGAACTATGATTTTCGGACAGCAGTCTCCGTTGCACACTCGAGGCCTGATATCGTTCTCCAAGACTTCGAGAAACGAACTATATTCGTGATCGAATTCTCGGCTCCATCCAAATACAACATCACTGCCAAGGAGAAAGAAAAGGAGGAGAGGTATCAAGAGTTTGAAAGAGAGCTGCAACAACTGCACCCAAAACATTCGGTACAAGTAATTCTCATTGTGATAGGTGCTCTCGGAGGTGCGAAACTATTACTGGTTCGTAACCTTAAGGCCATATCCTTGGGTCGCTTCGTGTCCTCAAGACACACGAGGGTTTCGCCGGCCTGTCGTTGTGATTTCATCGTGCCCTGTGACCACTCACCTCGCGGTTGTGAGACGTGGCGATAAGTGTGATTTACCGCGGTTCTACTGGGAGCCGGTGTCATTTTTTAGATGGAAGTTGCTCTCAGTGGCACCCTGCGGTGGTTGTTTAACCCTTTTTTAAATTATATATATATATATATATATATATATATATATATATATATATATATTATGGTGACCCAAAAATACACATTTTGGAATTTTCGACCCGCGCCGACGCCAAATTGTTCTCTTGTAGAAAAAAATAAATACATATTGTTTTATTTTGGAATGAAATGATTTTTAGTACTTTGTAAATCAAGTTTTGTGTCTTATGGAGTTTAACACGTAAAACGTATACTTTTTTTACTTCCTTGATTTTGTTCAAGAAATTACAAGTCAATTTTATTTACCCTTTTATAAACTTGTTCTCTTCTCAGTAAAGATGCATTTTGTCAAATTTTAATACACCAAAAAAGTTATAAAAAAGTTTGAGACACCTTGAAAGTTGCATAAAATTACAATATTTGTAGACTCGTAGAGAGCCTTTGAAATTATTTTTTAACTTGAAATTTTCAAGAAGAATTTATGAGGATATTGAGAACAGATTTGTGAAAAAAATGTTCATTATTGTTTAAATTATAGTTTTGAAGCGATTACGAAAATGAGTGAAAATTAAAAATTGCAGTCCAACAGCAGCTTTTCTCCGATCCTGAACAATTTATGGCAGCTAAGTTGAACTCAGAATGGCTTATTGTTAAAGGCTTAGGACTTCCAGATGCAGGCTCGACCATAAAGCTCCCTGCTACAGGCCCAAACCTGTAACCCAGCACATTCACCCAATTTTTTTCGCACTTTCTGGGGAACCAACTAATTTTTTTTACAATACCCGCAGCCTAGGGGGATACTTGACTTCAATGAGTTGAATAACAGAGTAATACTAAAACTGCCGTCTGGGTTAAATCTCAGGGCTCGCTTCAGGTTCTCTTGAAACTTTTCTGCTTTAATTCGTACGTTGGGAGAAAACTTCAAAATACTTTACAAAGTACTAAAAATCATTTTATTTCAAAATAAAAAAATATGTATTTATTTGTTTCTACGAGAGAACAATTTGGCGTCGACGCGGGTCGAAAATTCCAAAATGTATATTTTTGGGCCACCCCATATATATATATATATATATATATATATATACATACACCAGAGACTCGCTATTTGAACGCGCGATCGAACGCGTTATATGAATTCCTAGAATTGCTGGTCCCCACCGTTTCTCAGGGGGCAGGGTGAGAGACGGTTGCGACTCCGCCTCTGAAGGGACGCATGCACTATACTACTCAGTCAAGTAGATTGCGCAATATTATGGAAACGGATCAGGCGGCCCTGACTGTTTACGTTTCGCTGTATGCGTTATATGAACAAGGCCATTTTCAGGCAACCCCCGAGATTGTTCATCTATCGAGTCTCTGGAGTATATATATATATATATATATATATATATATATATATATATATATACTGTGAGCCGGTGTCATGTTTAGATGGCAGTTGCTCTCAGTGGGACCCTGCGGTGGTTGTTTAACCCTTTTTTCAAATTATATATATATATACGATTTGTAATAAAATTTTTTGGAAATTGTTTTCATCATAAAGGTATGTATGGGTGGTTCATAAAAATCTTTCAATTTTGTATTTTTGAGTGCCGTATCGCGACGGTTTTTTTGTCTGAATGAGAAAATACTCTCCTAATTTTAATTAGGAGAATAATTAATTAGATTAATTAGATTAATTGAAAATAAAAAATGTTAGAGGTTGCGAGCATCTTATAAATAGATATTTTTTCTGATACAAAGGAAAAGAATCTTATTTTGTGTCCAATTGAAAAAAATATATATTTGGCTTTGGCAAAAGTCATAAACAGTACAATTCCTTATGAACAGACAGATATAAGAGCATAATTGTACCTGTAAACATTTTTTGTATGGATTGAAAAAATGGTTGAACCTTCCTCATATAAATGATTAAAAATATATAATAGATGAGATGAAAAATTTATAACATAATAAACTAAAGGTGCGTTCTAATTTTTTTTTCTGTTTAGTCGTTCAACAGAAAAAAATTATTAAAAATTGAAGGCAGGAAAACACTTATTCAAGTTGGTGTCGCGTGGGTGTCACGTGACTCCGAGGTTCTCATAATTATCAATGTGACGATGTGGCTTTGATGGAAACTAGACTGGAAACTAAAGAAACTTACGATAAAGAGATTAGGTCACCTAACCGTTTCGCTTTCATTCCTCGTATTTCTGCATTTACGAAGTCGCAATTTCTCTTAAAATACATATATATTTCCGGTAGATTTCCGCTATTGGCTTTTACGAAACCCTCCTTTGACGTTTTTTTAAACAATATTTTGCGACTTCTATTTTCGACGTGCAGATAACCAAAGAAAAACATCGGCCCAGAAAAAGATACTTAAGAATCACTGACACATAAGCTGTGATTGGTGGAAAATCCGACCCCTTTGACGTCAGAGGGGCCCTCCAATCGACATCGTGATAGAAAATTCATATTTCAACATTAAATTGAAAATAGTAAACAATACGTAAAAAATATTTTATGGGAGTTTTTAAAATTAGAATTTTATGAACTATAAGATCCATTCATTGGAAAAGTGATATCTGACTTCGGAAACAACCCTATTACAACCAAAATTACAGTCAAGTACAACTTTTTTTTTATTATTGGGACGAATTTGGTACTTTTTTGTATTTTATTGCATAGTGTTGTATTTTATTGTAGTTTCGATTTTCTACAAGAATGTATGAAAAATTACAACTACAAGAATCTACAGAAATTTACAAGTTTTGCAGCCAAAAAGGTTTTCTTTTTTGACCTAGGATGACAAATATTTAGAATATTGCAATGACAGAGTTTTAAATTAATATGTGTACATGATCGCTAGTATAAAAAGCGTCTATTTTAAAACTTTAAAGGAACGGT
>CAKNYM010048970.1:74469-116511 GCA_932195095.1 Andricus curvator
AGATCAGGCATGATATTTTTATGTATTTTGGGGCGCTGAACACGAATATGACATCAGTTTTCCCTCAGCGCGTCAGGATTTTACCCTAGACGCGGAAAATTCTCTATAAAATCAGCTTTGTCGGGTATGAAATAATCCTTGTTATTGAAATCGGCTGTAAACAGGTCGGAGTATAATATCTTTATATATTTTGGTTCGCTAAATACGAATATGACGTTAGTTTACCATCATCCCGTCAGGCTTTTACACGAGACGCGAAAAATTCCCTAGAAAATCAGGTTTTTTATACATGGAATACCCTCAGTATTGAATTCGCCATACTCAGCCTGCTTTACAAATAAATTCATACCCAGTGGTAATTCGGTACAAGAAAATCTGCTTTTCTAAGGAATCTTCTGCATCTAGTCGAAAACCCCGATGCGATGGCGGGAAACTAGTCTCAGATTCGTATTCTGCGCACCAAAATACATCAAACATCATGCCTGATCTTCTTCCAGCCGATTTCAATAACAAGGGTTATTTCATACCCGACAAAGCTGATTTTATAGAGAATTTTCCGCGTCTAGGGTAAAATCCTGACTCGCTGAGGGAAAACTGATGTCAGATTCGTGTTCAGCGCCCCGAAATACATAAAAATATCATCCCTGATCTTTTTCCAGACGATTTCAATAACAAAGGTTATTTCATACCCGACAAAGCTGATTTTATAGGGAATTTTCCGCGTCTAGGGGAAAATCCTGACGCGCTCGGGGAAAGCTGATGTCAGATTCGTCTTCAGCTCCCCAAAATACGTAAAAATATCATGCCTGATCTGTTTCCAGGTGATTTTAATACCAAGGGTAATTTATACCCAGAAAAGTTGATTTACTAGGGAATTTTCCGTATCTAGGGGAAAATCCTGATGTTCTGGGGTAAAACTGATGTCAGATTCGTGATCAGCGCCCCAAAATACGTATAGGTACCATACTCTGATCTCTCGCACAACCCACTTTTTTTTGTGGGCTTGTGTTATTTGAACAATTTTCATAAACATATTCAGAGTTTGGCTATTTTTCAAGGAATAGACACAATTTGTTTACGGAGTCAACTAAGATTGTCTTTTCGATGAAACTTTTCTATGTTGTAAATTTACAAGAATTAATAATTATTTAAACAACTTTCATAAAAAAATTTAGAGTTTGGCTTTTTTCAACAAATAGCGTCAATTCAGAAATAAACAGGAATATCTTTCCGATGACTTTTTTCTATTATTCTTTGCAAATTTCTTAGATTTATTAATTATTTAAACAATTGCCATGAGCAAATTAAGAGTTTAGCCGTTTTTCAAAGAATAGGCTGAATTTGTTTACAGAATCAACAAGGAATGTATTTCCAATAACTTTTTCTACGACACTTTGCAAATTTACGATAATGATTGATTATTAAAACAATTTTCATAAATAAATTCAGAGTTTCGCTATTTTTTAGCTTATAGAAAAACATACATGCAACTATCACCTTTTTAATAATAAATACAACTTTTCTATCTGAGCTATAATATTACAAACAAAATCATTTGAACATTTTAAACAAATTCATTTTTATAAGAAAATATGTGCACTATATATTTAATAAGAATTAAAAAAGCATACAAATTTTATACTTTTAAAAACTTTCCTTTAATTAATTTCAGTCTTTTTTCTTTTTGATAATCTCTTCCAGTACTTTAATAATCTCTTCAATTAAATGATATTTTGCTTTATCAAGATTTTCTGGAATAATTTTTCTCTTGCAATATATTTTTCTGTATATTTTACTGCGATTTAGCGCTCAATGGAACATATAACCGGTATTATTATTACCTATTGTACTATGCCTTTTTATTTTTAAAACCCCGGTTAATCAGTGGTCTATAAACGGGTCATCCTCTTTGCTAAATCATCATTTAAGTCCTTTAGCATGAGCACATATATCACCAGACGACTGCACTTCACTGTGTATGGGCCTGTGAAAATTTTTCTTTTACTACGGTGGGCTTAAATTCACGGTATGAATTTGATCACAACCAGTGATAACCTGCGGCTGCATTCGACTATATTAGAAGTATTCGCATTTGCCTGGACATTTGACCGGAGGAGAGGAAAACTGCAGAAAACCACTTCTTGAGTTCAGCCGGTTTTTCGAAAGTCGACTTTAAAGGCAGACATTCGACTCTACCCGTCGAATGCATACAGTCATCCTCAGCGTCAAATCTCCCGCTCGATATTAGTTAAAACCACGAAGTAGTATAAGGAGATCCAACTCTAATATAAGGATAGCCCCCATTTTTCCGTGCCCACTTCCTATAGCATACTCACAGCATACCAGATTAAGTATTGTAGCGCCTCTCATGAGAAAATTTGAAACTGTTGAAAACCAACGGCAAAACCTATGTTATAACGGTCTTCCGCAAGAGGCGCTAGCATACGTTATCTGAAGTGCTATAGGATGTGGGCACGGAAAAATGGGGGTACAATTTTCCGAAATGGCCTATAGAGTTGGATCTCCTTATACTACTTCGTGTTTAAAACGCAGCGAATACACAACCCGGTCGTCGCAGGTGGTCACCCATCCGAGTGATATGCGCGCTCGAAATGGCTTGACATCTGGACTCTTCTCGAGTCGAGATCATTTACTATGTATTTCTATGAAAATTTGTACGCGCCGACATTTTAGAGGTTTTCTCCAAAGTTGTATGAAAATGTTTAGAGTTGCAAAATTATTTATCCTGCATCGGGAGAGGGTACCCATGCGAAGCTGTGTACAAATAAAAGTTATTAAAGTAAAAATTGATTTCATTTTATTTTATTGAACTTTAATTCCAAATAAAATAATTGCATTTAAATTAATTAGACGCTCGCGGAACGCGCGTATGAGGTTCTAGTTCCTACATTCTAAAAAAATTTCGCGGGAATCTTCCCCAAAATCGTGTGGAAGTAATATACACAAAAATTCGGGAATTTTCCCTACTCCGCCTTAGGGAAAATTCCCAAAAATAATTTGTGAAATATTACATAAGAAATTTTGGAATTTTCCCCGAAACAGATTTGGGAAAAATCCCTACATTTTTGTGACATTTTACTGAAAATGTAGAGAAATTTCCCTAAGGCGTAGTAGGGAAAATTCACTCAATTTTATGGTATATTATTAAAAATTTAGGGAATTTTCCCTGAGGCGGAATGATATTGTGTAATAACTTAAAATTTCCCAAAATTTGTGAGATATTAATAAAAAAAAGCAAGGTTCAGCTCGACCGTAGCAATGGAAGAGCCTCGCCCTAAAGAAACCGCATTATTGATCATGGCAGCCTCTGCTGCAGGTAAGTATGCTTTGCTTTGCGTCGACTACTCTCTTTAAACAGTCGACACGTCATTTCTGTTGCGAAAGGCAAAATATCTTCCTGAACATACGGTAATACTTCAAGAATCTTTACCTAATCTACGGGGAAAATCAAACATTTTTTGGACGATGCCCTACATTCAGTAGGAATCATTCAATTCCGCAAATTGTAGGGAATATTCCTAAACTTTTGTATAAATTACACATATGCTTAGGGAAAGTTCCCTAAAAATTATAGGTATTATCTCATTTCTTAAATTTTAGGGCAGCTTTCTCAATTAGTTAGTGAATTATAAGAACATTTAGGAAAATATCCCCAAATCTTGGGGAAAATGATTTTCCCCAAAATGTGGATTTTTCCCCACTGAAAAGTGGGGAAAATCCCGAAATTTTTTACAGTGTAGCTTAAAAGGCATCACTGCGTGTCAATAAAATGCCGACATACTTACGGGAAAAATGCAGAAGGAGTTCACCTTGGGTCGTTCCGTGTCCTCAGTGTGCACGAGACTTTGGCTGGATCGTCGTGTTGAGTCCATCGCAGACTGTAACCACCCATCTCACGGTCGTGAAACCTGGTTACAGCTGAAATCGCGCGGTGTCCTTATGAACATATTTTAAGGGCCGATTTCACCAACACTGATAAGATGTTAATCCTCGATTAGCCTAATTTAATCAGTACTTTGCGTTCTACTATCTTCTAAAGTACGATTAAAGAGAGTTAATCACCGTTTAACTTAACCGGTCGATTTTGGCCGGTTAACGGAGTTAATCGGCGGTTAACGCTGGTTAGCAGAACAGAACCTCAAAATTGAAGTTTGCACTTGAGCATTTAGAGCATATACAGAGCGAATGCAGATCATTTTTATAATAATTTTTATTATATCTAAGCTTTTGTTTTTATGGTCATGTTGATGACAGAAACTATGAGGTCAAAATATCTTTGATAAGGCGTCCATAAAGTGTAAATTTTATCCCTGTAACCTTACTTTTCTATCTACTATTTCTTTCCCATCTTTGGAAGAGATAGTTCGTTTTTAAAACCAATGTATGTAAAATATATAAATAACAAAATAAGAATTTATTAGCATAAACTCATTTTACAGTGCTGAAAATGAATATTTAACCAATGTAACCTCTCAGTGCGCATAATAAAGCTTCCTTCTTGTATGTTTTTCATATATGCATCAAATGTTTCTGAGCGTCTTTAATTGATCACTATTAGTACCTTTATAAATTCTACTGAATGTCAATTGACTTGGTTAATGTCGTTGTCAGCTTGTACCGTGCGCGCGTAAGAAACTTAAACGTCCTCCTTGTATCGGCCGATTAGAATCGCCATATACATAGAAAATTGGATTATTATGAACCGGGTATACTCACTCTCCGTGCTACGTGCACGGTGCACGGCATTCTAGATCTACTCGTCTCACTGGTTCGACGTGAGTGTTCGTCCGTGTTCATCTTCTCCCTCCGCCATCACTGATGGCGTCGTGTTTGTATCTCAGCTGTACATCAATGAAATAAAGAGTTGATTGGATTATCTGCAACCTAGTGTGTTTCCTTCCTACTTGCGAAGTTCCATAAATAAGTTATGTCTATGAGAGCGTATATATATTATCAATAATACCACTTCCCATACTATTTAATAATTTATATATATAATAATTTGATCTCATTGGTCACACTGAGAGCAACTGCCATGTAAAAAATGACATCAGCTCCCAGTAGAACCGCGGTAAATCACACTTATGGCTACGTCTCACAACCTTGAGATGGGTGGTCACAGGGCACGATGAAATTACAACGACAGGCCGGCGAAACCCTTGTGTGTCTTGAGGACACGAAGCGACTCAAGGATGACAGCTTTCTGCATCCATCTTGCAAGTGCTTTGGCATATTTTTGGCACGCACCTCCGAGAGCAGCTATCACAAGGACAATTACTTGTAGCGAATATTTTGGGTACAGTCTTTGCAGCTCTGTTTTAAGGTCTTGATACCTCTCCTCCTTTTCTTTCTCCTTGGCAGTGATGTTGTATTCGGACGGAGCCGAGAATTCGATCACGAATATAGATCGTTTCTCGCAGTCTTGGGGAACGATGTCAGGCCTCGAGTGTGCAACGGAGACGGCTGTCCGAAAATCGTAGTTCCAGAAAATTTGGCATTTCTCGTTTTGGACAATTGACTCTATCTCCCTTGGGGCGTTCGGCAGGGCAGGCTCGCGGCCAACACCGTAAGAGCGACAAAGATGGTAATAAAGCACTCTTAGGGCCGCATTATGTCTGTAGATATACGTCTTCACATATACGTTCAACACATAAACTCCATAAGAGGTCCTCACTTTGCAGTTGAATAACAATTCGATTTTCTTAAATATAGGAATAATATTTTTTATTATAAAAGAACAAATAAAAAACTATCGATAGGTGTACAAAACTGATAATCGATTTTTTCCGCATTAGGTCCCTTTTTTCGCGGACTGTCACATATTGATAAAAACAAAAGCGTAGATATGATAAAAATTATTATAAAAATGATCCACATTCGCTGTGACCATGCTCCAAATGCTCAACTGCAAACTTCGATTTTAAGGTTCTGTTCTGCCAACCAGCGTTAATCGCTGATTATCTCCATTAACCAGACAAACTTAATCAGAGTTGGTGAAATGACACCGTCCTGGCATGCGAAAATAAATCCTCTGTACCTGAATTAAGCCCTGATGATCTGAGGAACGCAAAACTTTGCTCCTTCGACAAGGACTGTTTTTCTAAATTTCTGTGAAAGTTTCAGTGCATTTTCTTGTCGAGTAGCTGTTGGTAAAATTTTCCAAACTCTGCTTTCTTTACTTCGGCTTTTAGAAGTGAAGCATCTAGATGGAGTAATGCACTATAGGAACGCTCCTTCGCCAATCATCTCGTGGTTCCTGACCATCTTTAGGAGAGGATCTTTGCCATTCGCAACGATATAAGCTGTACTTAGAACAATTCCGTTATGAAGACACAGGAAATTCAGAAGTCCGCCTCCGCCTTGACGGCGTGAAGTGTATAGTCGCGGAACTGACGAATTGATATGCAAGCTTTTATCCATGTGCATGATCTTACGTGTGGTGACATCAAGGGCCTTAAGCTCGTTCTTCGTCCATTGAACCACCCCAAACGAGTAGAGTAGAACCGGGACGGCAAGCATGTTAGTTGCAGATACCTTGTTCAACGCCGACACTTATATCCACAAGCTCAGGGTCCTTGGGAACGCCAGTAATCTTTCCTTTCATCAGATTAATTTTGAAACACTTGCCCAAACCAAAGTTCATCCCAATCTCTCCTGTGTAGTTCTTGACGATATTTATAGCAGTTTGAAGTTTGCTTTTACCAGAGGCATAGATTTTCAGGTCATCCATATAAAATGCATGAGTGACCTTATGCTCGCGCTGATTAGTGTCGCCACAGAGGTATCCAGGAGAATTTCGTAGTGCGAGAGATAGAGGCAGAAGTGAGATGCAAAAAAGCAAAGGGCTCATGGTATCACCTTGAAAGACGCCCCTCTGGAAGGTGACGTTGTTCGTTGTCACACGGTAATTTCTAGAGGAGATAGTAAATCTAGTTTTACAAAGCGGCATCAATCCCTCTATGCATCTCACTATGTGTGGATGTACCTTCAAGCTTTCCAACAGACAGATGATAAGTTTATGAGAGGTTGAATCGAAAGCTTTTCGGTAGTCAATCCAGGCCATTCACAGGACGCGCTGATGAGCTGCAACGTCTTTACAGACACACCTGCCAATTAGCAGGTTCTCTCGACAGCCTGCTACACCTTTTTTCGAGCCACGTTTTTCGTACATCTCTCGCCATACAGGCTCAATTCGTCGAACAATCCTGTTGTTTAGGACAGCTGTCAAAATCTTATACAGTGTGTTCAAACAAGTTATTGGCCTGTAATTCTCTGGGTTGCACAAGTTGCCTTTTTTCGGCAGGAGTATAGTGCGTCCTAACATCAGCCACTGCGGAATGGGCGTCTCCGACTTTAAATATGTGGTGAATATGCGGGCCAAATGTTGGTGTGTAAAAGTAAACTTTTTCCACCAGAAGTTCTTGATATAATCTGGTCCAGCAGCGGAAAAGTTCTTCGTGTCTCTAAGTGCTTTTTTCATCTCTTCGGCAATGATTGATGGACATTCCTCCTCAGATTTTATGAGTTTGTCGCAAATCTCCTTGAAGCGGATGATATTGTCAGTATCTTCTTTCAATCCTAGTGTTTTCGGGATCTTGTATACCTCTTTCCAAAAAGTCTCTACCTCCTTGAGCTTGGGTGGATTTTTTATAGAAGCAGGGAGATCGCTGAAGAGGCGCGATGGGTCAGCGAGAAATTGTTGATTCTCCCTGATCCATCTCTCCGTCTTCTGTATTCTCCTCCTTGCGTCAGATAACAGCCGTATTTTGTCAACAATATGCTGCTTGATTGTCAGCAGCAATATCGTAATAGTTCGCAATAGTAATCTCAATAGTTTTCCTTGCAACATTAAAAACTTTAAAAAAATATAATACTTATCGATGAAGTGCGCTGAAGGCGACTTCAAACGCATCGTCGTCCAGTAGCAGTTAATAGGCGTTATACGTCGACGATGCGTTTGAAGTCGCCTTCAGCCCACGTTATCGATAAGTATTATATTTTTTTAAAGTTTTTAATGTTGCAAGAAAAACTATTGTGATTACTCCGTGACCTTTTAACGAAAAATTTCACGTAGAATCCGAATTTCAACAAGTGAAATGTTCATCTTCCTTTTTTAATGAGTTTTTCTTGCATGATACGGAGAGGATACGATTTGGATACTGTGAGGATACGCTGTAGCGTATCCTCTCCGTTCGTTCGGTCCGCCAGGGTTCACAATGCAATGGGTCGGCTTGGGACTATTTGAAGAATGTTTCCCCATCTCTTATTTCTAAATGAAAACAAAAGAGAGGGTTATATTCAGCGGAATGTTTCAGTTTTAGTAAATTAGGTATTTTAGGTTGAGGGGGGGGGGGGTCCAAGATGTCTCCACGCTGAGGGCCAAACAATAATACTGATTGCATGGGACAAACCTTTACATTTCTAATAGCTTGGAAAAAAATGATGTTTCACCATAATGGTATTTAAATATTATTTTTTATTCTTCAGAGGCTATTCCATCTATTAATAAAATGGATAATTGAAAAGGAATTGAATAGCTTTTGAAAAATAAAGAACAATATCCAAATACACTTATGGTAGGGTGACCAGATCCGGGATACGAAAAACCAGGACAGCATTTGTTTAGTGGCCTTTTATTTAGAGAAAAAAAATGACTTTCTGCAGGCAGGCTGCCTGCCACTGTCGGCAAGCAGAGGTATGAAAAGGCCATGAAACTACGCTTTTTCATGCGCACGGAGCGAATTTCGCGTCCTCGTCGTCTTATGGTGAAATAGTATATTATGCACCTAGGGGGAGAAGAGGGGCAGTCATGATTTCAGTTCATACATATTGCATCATACAGGCATGATTTCAGTCCATATTATATTTTGAATAAAGAAGCATGAAATTTATGTTAACTTAATTTATGGTAATTTTAGAGGTGATTTATGGTAACTTACCATAAATTACCCAAAATTCATTTTTAAACATTTCCATAAATTTCCGGAAATTAATGAAAATTTTCGGTCATTTATGGTAATTTTACAGGTTAATATGGTAAATTACCATAAATTACCCAAAATTCATTTTTTTTAATTTCGATGAATTTCCGGAAATTTATGAAAATTTTCGTTCATTTATGGTAATTTTACAGGTAAATATGATAAATTACTATCAATTACCCAAAATTCATTTTTTTAAATTTCCGGAAATTTATGAAATTTTTCGGCAATTTATGGTAAATTTACATGTAAATATTGTAACTTACAATAAATTACCCACGATTCATTTTTTAAAATTTCCATAAATCTCCGGAAATTCATGAAAATTTTCGGTAATTTGATCAGCTTTTATCTGGAATGGAAGCTTCTAATGTGTCCCCTAAGGATTTAGATTTTTCTTGTATCTTTTCCCTTTTCCTTTACACACGCCCCACACACTTTCTTGTGGTGGGAGGGTGACCTACAGGTTCACCCTTGTGTTGCCACCCGGGTACCCGGGTACCCATCGGCATACGTTTTGTTAAATAACTTTCTTTCTAATACAGATAGGCTGAATGCTTCTCGAATCTACACGATTGAACCGATTTTCTATCGAAATTTGCATTGCACAAATTTTTAGAAATTTGTTAGCTTGAAATATTTTGCAATTGAAAAAAAAGCACGGCTGAGCCACCCGGGTACCCCGACAGAAAACCTGAGCCACTAGAGAAATCCTGACCTCGGATTTGGATTCAGCACGCCAAAAACCATCGGAAAAGTATACTCGGGTTCCTGGTAAAATATTTTTGCCAATTTTTGTCGGCCTGTGTTATCCAACGCGCCGCCAGACACCGCTCATAACGCGTACTTTTTCGTTCGTTTATGGAGGCATGAAAACACGCCATTTGATGATCGCGTTCTAGGTAGGAATACTAGGAATACCTTCCTAGAATATGAATAATTAAATATTGATTGGATACACATAGTTATTTCAAGTTACAATGGACTTTTAACAACAATTTCGTGGGCGAGGTACCCGGGTGGCAGATGCTGTGAGTTTTTTTGGGTGGCAAAACAAGGGTTAAGGTGGGTTCCGAACCACCAAGAGCAACAGTTTGAAGTACTTAGATAACCATTTTCTCTAGAGGTACCGGTCCCACGACTCTCCGGAGATGAGTCTCTGGACTTGCTAGGCTAGTGTTCACCGCGTGGGCCGCCGGGACTCTTCCAGAGTGCGAGGCGGGAATCGAACCCGCAAGCCGATGCGACGTAGTGGGTCCAAAGCCTACGCCTTAAACCCCACGACCATCGTCCCACTTTTAATTTGATCAGTTATATATGGTAACTTTCTATAAATAACCGAAAAATTCTATTATCTGCAACCAAAATTTCCTTACAGTTTTTACGGTGAGTGGGCTGATAATCGTAAAATGCGAGCTCATGGATTTATAATTTTCATTATTCACTTCTGGCGTCACATTTCATTCCCTAGGGAGTAAAAAGTAGAGCTTTAGCCCCGCTTCATAGGCGTCGAAAAGGGCTGAAATCATGCATGTGTCATACAAAATAATTTTTTTCACGTTATTAAAAAAAACGGTATCGAGTGTAAGCCATCCCATGCAATTGGTATTATTCATAGACATAGGAATAAGAGGGACTAGGCATATCGTAGCCGGGTTAGTAAGCATGTGGCTAGTCCCCCTATTCCTATGTCCATGGTATTATTGCTTGGCTTTCGGCGTGCAGACATCTTGCGATCTGACGTCACATCTTGAAATACATAATTTAGTCTGTGCCAAAATCGTTGCCTGTGCCATGTTTTTGTTAGTAAATTTCGACGGTAGGTACACCCAAAAAATAAGTTTTATAAAGTTTACGGAATTAATTCAAGAGTAGCGGATATGGAAGAGTGTTTAGTGGAAGTCATAAAGGTCTGGTTATACGATGTGGTGAACTATTTTTACTAGATGAATATAGCGTTTCAATAGTATTTAAAATCCGAGGTGATATAACATCCACTGGCGCACAGGTTATAAACTTCATATTAGAGTTCCGGAAAATTTAAATTTTAGCGGATGCAAAATCTGTTACAGCAATTTTACAAATGAATAAAATTATTTTTGATAATATTATTATTGCACTTATTTATTACGCACCTAAAAACTTCTTGTCACTTATGCATACAAACAGAAGTTTATATCAAGGAATTCATGGAATTCATGACATTCAGGGAATTCAGGGAATTCAAGGAATTCAGGCAATTCACGGCATTCATTAAATTCACGGAATTCATGAAATTCACGGTATTCACTGAATTCATGGAATTCACCGTATTCAAGGAATTCAAGGAAGTCATGGAATTCTTGGAATTCTCGGATTTCAGGGAATTCTCGGAAATCAGGGAATTCTCGGAATTCAGGCAATTCAGGGGATTCACGGAATTCATGAGATTCAAGGCATTTATGGAATTCAAAGAATTCATGGAATTCAAGGAATTCTGGAATTTAAGGAATTCAGGGAATTCAAGGAATTCATAAAATTCACGGAATTAATAAAATTCACGGTATTCACTGAATTCATGGAATTCACCGTATTCATGTGATTCATGGCATTCATGGAATTCAAAGAATTCATGGAATTCTGGAATTTAAGGAATTCATTGAATTCAAGGAATTCAAGGAATTCATGGATTTCAAGGAATTCATGGAATTCAAGGAATTCATGGAATTCTTGAAATTCCGGGAATTAATGAAATTCAAGGAATTCATGCAATTTAAGGAATTCATGGAATAATGAAATACAAGGAATTCACGGAATTGATGAAATTCATAAAATTCACATAATTCATGAAATTCGCGAAATTCATGGAGTCCACGGATTTCACTGAATTTATGAAATTCACGGAATTCATGGACTTAATGGAATTAAAGGAGTTCATGGAATTCACGGAATTCATGGAATTTTACAAAATTCATAGAATTTACGAAATTCATAGAATTTACGAAATTCATGGAATTTACGAAATTCATTGAATTTACGAAACTCATGGAATTTACGAAATTCATGGAATTTACGAAATTCATGGAATTTATGGAATTCATGGAATTTATGGAATTCATGGAATTTATGGAATTCATGGAATTTCGGAAATACAACGAATTCATGGTATTTAAGGAATTCATGGAATTCACGGAATTCATGGAATTTTATGGCTTCATGGAATTCACTGAATTCGTGAAATTCACTGAATTCATGGAATTCAGAGAATTAATGAAATTCATGGAATTTAAGAAAATCACCGAATTCATTGTACTTACGGAGTTCACGGAACTGATGAAATTCATGGGATTCATGGAATACAATGAATTCATGTAATTTAAGGAATACATGGAATTCAGGGAATTCGTGGAATCAAGGAATTCAAAGAATTCATGGAATTTATGGCATTCAAGAAATTTATGGAATTCATGGAATTCTTGGAATTAATGAAATTTATGGAATTTAAGGAATTCACTGAAATCATGGAGTTTACGGAATTCAAGAAATTCACGGAATTCATGGCATTCATGGAATACAATGAATTCATGGAATTTAAGCAATACATGGAATTCAGGGTATCAATGAATTCAAGGAATTTATGGCATTCAAGAAATGTATGGAATTTAGGGAATTCATGGAATTGAGGGAATTCATGGAATTGAAGGAATTCATGGAATTGAAGGAATTCATGGAATTGAGATAATTCCATGAATTTCATGAATTCTTTAAACGCCTTGAATCCCTTGAATTCCATGAATTCCCTGAATTCCATAAATTTCTTGAATGCCATAAATTCCTTGAATTCTATGAATGCTTTGAATTCCTTGATTCCATGAATTCCATGTATTCGTTAAATTCCATGAATTCATTGTATTCCATGAATGCCATGGATTCCTTAAATTCCACGAATTCCAAAAATTCCGTGAATTCCATTAATTCCCTGAATTCTATATATTCCAAGAATTCCGTAAATTCCATGAATTCCTTGAATTCCATGATTTCCATAAATTCAGTGAATTCCGTGAATTGAGTTAATACCGTGAATTCAGTGAATTTCGTGAATTGAGTTAATTCCGTGAATTAAGTTAATTCCGTGGATTCAGTTAATTCCGTGGATTCAGTTAATTCCGTGAATTCCTTGAATTCCTTGAATTCCTTGAATTCCTTGAATTCAGTGAATTCCTTGAATTCCTTGTATTCCTTGAATTCCTTGAATTCCTTGAATTCCATGAATTCCTTAAATTCAGTAAATTTCTTGAATTCCGTGAATTCCTTAAATTTTAGGAATTCCTTAAATTTTAGGAATTCCTTGAATTCCATGAATTCATTGTATTCCATAAATTCCATGAATTCTTTGAATTCCACGAATGCCTTGAATCCCTGAATTCCAAGAATTCCCTGAACTCCATGAATTCCCTGAACTCCATAAATTTAATATATTCCTTGAATTTCATAAATTCCTTGAATTCTATTAAATCCATGAATTCCTTCAATTCCCTGAATTTCATGAATTCCATGAGTTCCATGTATTCATTAAACGCCATGAGTTCTGTGAATTTTTTGAATTCCATAAACGTCGTGCATTCCGTAATACAGTGAATTCCGTGATATCAGCGAATTCCTTGAATTCCATAAATTTCATTAAATCCCTGAATTCCAAGAATTCCGAGAATTCCCTGAACTCCGAGAATTCCAAGAACTCCATGAATTCCGTGAATTCCGTGAATGCATTGAATACCGTGAATTCCGTGAATTCAGTTAATGCCGCGAATTCAGTTAATTCCGTGAATTCAGTTAATTCCGTGAATTCAGTAAATTCCTTGAATTCAGTAAATTTCTTGAATTCCTTAAATTCCATGAATTCCTCGAATTCTTTGAATTAAGCCAACGGCCATACCACGTTGAAAAAAACAGTTCTCGTAAGATGACTGAAGTTAAGCAGCGTTGGGCGCTGCTAGTACTTGGATGGATGACCATTCGAGAATACTGCGTATTGTTGGCACATCGTGGGTGTGGTGAGCCCACACTTGTAGTAGTTATTTACTACAAGAAACTATCCACCTAGAAACACTACCCGAATCGGGTAGTGTCACGCCTACCCTGAAAGGGAAATGGCTTAATGGTATATACATGAATTCTTTGAGTTCCACGAATCCCTTGAATTCCAAGAATTCCGTCAATTCCAAGAATTCCCTGAACTCCATGAATTTCATGAATTCCTTGAATTCTATGCATTCCTTGAATTTCTTGAATTCCTTGAAATCCATGAATTCCTTGAATTCCCTGAATTTCATTAATTCCACGAATTTCATTAATTCCATGAATTCCTTGAATTCAAAGTATTCCTTAAATTCCATGAATTCATTGTATTCCAATAATTCGTTGTATTTCCTAAATTCAATGCATTTCTTGAATTCCATGAATTCCTTAAATTCCATGAATTCCTTGAATGCCGTGAATTAATGGTATTCCATGAATTCCTTCATTTCCATGAATTCTTTGAATTACATGTATTCTTTGAATTACATGAATTCTTTGAATTACATAAATTCTTTGAGTTACATGAGTTCTTTGAATTACATGAATTCTTTGAATTCCATTAATGCTTTGAATCCTTGAATCCCAAGGATTCCAAGAATTCCGTGAATTTCTTGAATTCCATAATTCCTTGAATTCCATGATTTCCATGAACTCTCTGAATTCAATAAATTCCACGAATTCCCTGAATTCTATAAATTCCAAGAATCACATGAATTCCAAGAACTCCATGAATTCCATGAATTCCTTGAATGTATTGAATGCCGTGAATTCCGTGAATTCAGTTAATGCCGTCAATTCAGTCAATGCCGTCAATTCAGTTAATTCCTTGAATTCAGTTAATTTCGTGGATTCAGCAAATTCCTTGAATTCCATGAATTGGTAGTAAATTCCGTAAATTCCATGACTTACTTAAATTCCATGACTTCCTTGAATTCCAAGAATTCCATCAATTCCATGAATTCTCTGAATTCCAAGAATTCCCTGAACTCCATGAATTTCATGAATTTCTTGAATTCCATAATTCCTTGAATTCCATGATTTCCATGAATTCTCTGACTTCTATGAATTCCCTGAATTCCATGAATTCTCTGACTTCCAGGAATTCCATTATTTCCATGAATTCTCTGATTTCCATGAATTTCCTGAATTCTATAAATTCCAAGAATTCCCTGAATTCTATAAATTCCAAGAATCACGTGAATTCCACGAATTCCTCAAATTCCATGAATTCCATTAATTAATTAATTAATGGATTAATGGAGCATTAATGGAAGTCAGAGAATTCATGGAAATCATGGAAGTCAGAGAATTCATGGAATTCAGGGAATAGAATTACGTGAATTCTTTGAGTTACATGAGTTCTTTGAATTACATGACTTCTATGAATTCCCTGAATTCCATGAATTCTCTGACTTCCATGAATTCCATGATTTCCATGAATTCTCTGACTTCCATGAATTTCCTGAATTGTATAAATTCCAAGAATTCCCTGAATTAATTAATTAAATTAATTAATAATTAATTTTAATTTCATTAATTTCATACTACTACGTGAATTTGATGAATTTCATCAATGCCGTGAATTCCATGGTAAATTTCGTGAATTTCTTTAATTCCACGAATTTCGTGAATTCCGTGAATTCCATAAAATTCATGAAATCCGTGAATTCCATAAATTTCATGAATTCCTTCAATTTCGCGAATTCCGCGAATTCCGTTAATTCTGTGAATTCGTTGTGCACAATTTTCGACTAACAAACGCTGCAGTAGATGTATTGGAATGTATGCATTTGCAATTTTACCTTATGCTTGTATTGTAGAATTGTTGTAGAATTCCAAACATTTTTAACAGTTTAACAAAACTTTTTCTGAGTGTACACTTTAGTGTACAGGCCACGTTCAATGAACTGTTATTGGGTCAAAACCAAACCTAAGAAGGTTTGTAACTGACGAATTTGATAGGAAATTTTATGAGTTTTACGATGGTTATGAGCATGTCTCAAAATAATATGTTCTATTTGTAGCTTTTGGAATTTTAAAATTGCAATTCGGAATATCTCAAAACACGTATCATTACATTTTTACAAATCGCATTTTAAAAGTATGCTTACAATTTGTAGTGAGTCTCAAATTTTGGGCTCTGCAAGTT
The DNA here is from genome assembly GCA_932195095.1 of Andricus curvator. Taxonomy (NCBI): domain Eukaryota; kingdom Metazoa; phylum Arthropoda; class Insecta; order Hymenoptera; family Cynipidae; genus Andricus; species Andricus curvator. The sequence goes on from CAKNYM010048970.1 coordinate 90,679, forward strand.
TTTTTATAAAAAAGTGGCATGCGCACCGACCTCACACACACTAAATTTGAATTAGTAAAATATAACTGACTGTCAGTTAAATTATACTGATTGTTGTAACTACAATTCAGTCACTGACAATTAGTAAAAATATACTGATTTAATTAGTATTTATTGCTACACGCATGCGCACTAATCAAACTCATAATTATAGATTTCTTAAACATTTTAAATGCAAATAATCCTACGTTAATGATCTTAATACAAGAAATATTTTATTTATATTCTTTATGACAAGTGGAACTTCAGAATTATATGAATAGTGTTGATATGAAAATACAACAGACAGGGTGTAATCCAAAATCAAAAAGTGAGAGGTGGAAAATTAAATTTGCTTTCTAAGCAAAGTTTCCAGTTTTCCAACGTAATATTTTAAAAGTAATAAAAACCAACTTCAATGTTTATTTCAACTATCATGTAGTCTACAAATTATCAAATTTATAATTTCTTTATCGCAGGATTCACAGTCTTTCCCCTTAGTTTAGTTTTTCCATCTCAATGCAAACCGAATTATTAGAAGCCAATAAAAAAATCCTACTATTTTTGGTTGAATTAATTTCTTAATTATATTTCTGGTTAAGAGTTCATCTTTCTTGGAGAAAAATGTAATTATTTTGTTGAAAATTTTGGTAGAAAATTCTCTTTGGAGAAAAATCAAACTTTAACTATAGAAATTAATTTTTTCTTGGTTCAAAATTAATTTTTCTAAAAATGAAAATGTTACTATATTCCATTTTTGGTTGAATGTTCATCTTTTAGGCTGAGAATTCATGTATTATGTAGAAAATTCATGATTGCCAGTTACAAATTTAACAAATTCTATTAAAAAGTCATCCTTTTTGGATTGAAATTTAACCGTTTGGTTGAAAATTAACTTTTTTGTTGAAAATTCTTCTTCTTCGGTTACAAATTTAGTTTTAGTTTAATGTTCATCTCTTTTATATCAAATTTTAATATTTTGTCAAAAATCCATTCTTTTTGGTTGAATATTAAAATTTCTAAAAAAAATGTAAGTTTTCCATTTTTTGTTAAAAATGCATCCTTTTAAGTTGAAATCCAACTATTTTGTTGAAATTTCGTATTATTTTATTGAATTTAACTGTTTTTTGTGTAAAATTGAAATTTTATTTTTGAACCATCAAATTAAAAAATTTTCGTTGAGGATTCATCTTTTTGGGTTGGAAATTCAACTACTTGGTTGAAAGTGAAACTACTCCATTGAAAATTATTATTTTTTTTTTTGAAGATTCATCATTTTAGTTCCGAATTCAACCCTTTGACTAGTTTGTCGAAAATTCATCTATTTTTTTTAGAAAATCCGTTTTTTGTTGTTGACAATTAACTTTCATAACTAAAAATTTGACTATTACATTTTTGGTTGAAAATTTATCTTTTTTAGTTGAAAATTTCACTCTTTGGTTCAAAATTCATTCTTTTGAGTTGGAAATTCAACAATTGTTTGAAAATTCAACTATTTGGTTAATATTTCGTCTTTTTTATTGAATTCAACTGTTTTTTGTTGAAAATCAAATTTTTTTGTTGAAAATCCAATTTTTTTGGTTAAAATGTCAAATTTTCATTTTTCGTTGAAAATTCATATCTTTTGGTGGGAAATCCCACTACTTGGTTGAAAGTTGAACTATTTTGTTAAAAATTAGTTTTTACGGTTGAAGATTCATCATTTTAGTTGAAAATTTCGACTTTTGGTTGAAAATGCAACTATTTTGTTAAAAATGCGTCTTTTTGGTTACAAATTCATAATTTTAGTTGAAAATTCATCTTTTTGGTTGGAAGTTCAACCACTTGGTTAAAAGTTTGTCTATTTTGTAGAAAATGCAATATTTTTACTTAAAATATAATAACTTTTTGTTTTAAAAAATCCTTATTTTCGCTCTTTTTTGAGCTAGCACCGCCATACCTGTAACTTCAAAACTGTTGATTTAATCTTCTTTATTCATAATGTGTCCCCTAAGGGTTTACATGACTTCCATTTCTTACAACACTTCCTTCTACATGTTTTATAAAATCTTATCCTTACTATTTACAGTTATTTACATCTATTTACAGAAAATCTTATATCTATATCCTTATTTCTATTTTTTGACGATAGCGCAATTTGGGACGTGTTAGCGAACGAGTTAGCGAGCGATCGAAAGTGAGAGTGCAAGCGAGAGAGAGAGAGCGCGATAACGCAAACGCATCTTAATTTACTTATGCTATTACAGAACCATTACTTACAAATCTTTACGCTTCTAATTTAAGCGACTTCAGTTTCCTTTTTCTTTCACTTCTCTTGTAACTCCATTTTGCCATTTTTTTGCGTCCATTCTTTCATTCTTTCTCATTTGCTCCCCTAGCACCCTCTAACTCCTTCATCCACTCTCCCCCCCAACCATCCTCCCCTAGAACCTTTACCACATTCTCTTGCCAGCTTCCTTTATCTTCCATTCCTCTCCTACATCCTTCCCATACATGCTCCCGTGTTTCCTCTTCCCATTCACAGATTCTGCACTCCCTATTCTCTTTCTTTCCCCAATACATACCTGCCCTTACCTCGTTTCCCAATATAAATTTTGCTATTCTGGTCCATCTTTTCTCTCCCCATTCCTTTTCTAAATACTTTGGTACTCCTTCCTTTTTTATTATCTTATACCATTTATTATATTTTGATTCCTCAATCATTCCCCATCTTTCTATTAATTGTCTTTCCCTATCAATTTTTTCCACTTCTTCATAGTTGACTCCAGTCCCATCTCCTATATCTCTAGCCTTAAAGAACTCCCTCCCACCCTCAGCTTCGTCTCAACATTCCATGCCCTCCTTCCCGCTCTAGTACTTAATTTATCCCTTTGCGCTTCTTATCTCACCATATATCCCGGCGTCCTCCAGTCTACCCCTAGCGTCCACCTTATGTACCTTTCTTGTAAACTCTCAGTCTCTTTCCTTTCTTTCCATCCCCATATCTCTGCTCCATAACCTAATACCGGCCATACCAGCGTGTCAAATAACCAGATTCTCCTTCTCCAATTTTTTTTAAACCTTCTTTTTCCTATTCCCCATATCTGTTTCATTACCTCTGCTGCTTTTTTTATCCTTTCTCTTATATGAGTTCTATGATCTCCATTTGCTTGCAAGGTATATTCCAAATACTTAAACTCTTTTACTTCTTCTAATATTACTCCCTTCCATCTCCCCGTCCATTCTTTTTTTCTTCCTCCTCCTTTTATAAACCTCATTATCTTTGTCTTTTCTACATTTAAATTCAACTTTTTTCCATCTAAGTATTTCTATAATCCTGTAATTAAGTCCGTCATCCCTTCTGCATCCTCTGCCATCAACACTATATCGTCTGCGTATGCCAGTGTATATATCTTGTCGTTCCCTATCCTAACTCCTCCCCACCCTTTTCTCTTCATTTCTTCTTCCAAGTCTGATATTAATATATTAAATAAAAGTGGGCTCAGAGGACATCCCTGCCTTGCTCCTCTCACCAACTAGAAATTATCACCTACTTGCTCTCCTACCTTTACCTTGCTTTTTGTGTGTCTAAAAATTTCCGGTACTCTCTTTATTAAACCCTCTCGTATCCCCTTTTTCACCATAACTTTTTCTATCTCGCATCGGTATAGTGAGTCAAACGCCGCCTTTAAGTCCACGAATATTGCTACCATTGCCCCTTTCTCCCTTTTAATCCTCTTATTTACTAAGTAGTTCAGGACATATATATTGTCCATCACCCCCATCCCTTTTCTAAACCCTGTCTGATTCGTTGGCTCTATCTGTTTCTCCACAACTTCTTTTTTTAACCTCTCCGATAAAACAGTCACATATACTTTATACAGTGTTGGCATTAGTGTTACTCCCCTATAATCTTTAACCTCCTCCCCTTTGCCTTTCTTCACTATTGGTATCACTACTCCTTCTTTCCATAACTCTGGCCATCCTGGTTTACTCTTTTCCTTCTTCTTCTCTCTCTCTATTTACCATCTTCCAAACCTCTTCTTCCGTCCTAGCCTTCTCCGCTTCTTCTTCAAACCTTTCATTTCCCTCCTCTTTCTTTTAATCACGCAACTCAGTATACTCCTTTTTTCTCCTATATTCGCACTTCCTCTATCTCTACCTTACCATCAATCCTTTTTAGTACTTATTCCACTCCTTCCATCAGCTCCTTCCCCTCTAATCTTAGACCCTTTATGACTATGTTTCTTTTTCTGTCTTCTCTCTCTTTATTTTCTATTCTTTGTTCTATTTTTCTCAATTTTTCCTTCTCCTTATTCCCACTCTCCCCACCTACAAACTCACGGTTTGATCTTTCTATTTTTTGTATTCTGCCTTCCAACTCATCTACCTTTTTATTAGGCTCTTCCTTCTTTTCTAGTCTTTGCTCCAACGTCTGCATCCTTTTCTCTAGCTTTTCCCTGACTTCTTCCCATATCCAATCTAATTTCTTTCCTTATTTCCTCTACCCTTTTCTCCTGCTTTTCTTCATACATCCCCATTACTTCTATCATCATTTCGCGCGTTTCTTTCAATCTTTACTTTTCCAGCAGATCTTTAGCCTCTGTACATTTTTGGATTTTTCAAGCTTGACTCTATATCTTCCTTGTCTTCACTGCTTCCCCTCTCCCCTCTCTTCCTTTTGATGGATGCCACAATCGATCCCACGCTTTTCGCCCTCAATCTATATTTTTCTACCGTTTTCCTATACTTTCCCCTTGCCATCCTTTCTTTGTTCTCCCCTATCGGTGTACTGAAAACTTCCTGGTCTAAATCACTGCTTTCCTTGCTGGTACTCGCTCCGCTAGCCATGAATCGAATTCAAACTATCCCGACTTCTATCGTTCTCTGACTCTATCGTCGCGTCTACCTGCCTTGCCTTTCTCCTTCTCCACCCTGCCCTGCTACGACCAACCTGGTCCTCCCACCCTGTCATAAACCTCAAACCCACCTAATCTCAACTTCCACACAAACATGTCTTGCTCCCCAAAAATATCCTCACCCCCTTGTCAATATTTCAATCTCTCAATCAATCCCTCACAAACGAACCCCTCTATACACATCCACAATCCACTCACCTCAAATTTCACCGCAATTATCCGAAAAACTCAGCATCAAAATTTCACCGCTACCACACACTTTCACGCGGGAAACGGAAGTCAACTGTTGATTTAATCTAATTCGAGGTTTTTCCAGAAATTAAGGGCTCATTTTGGGCTGTCGATCTACACTAGGTCCAATTACGCAGCCCTATTCCTACTAGTTATTTAAAAAAACGATGCGCAATCTGGTTTCACATGTGAGGCTAGCACCGCCATACCCGTAACTCCGAAAGCAGTTCTGCAATCAATCTCGGCTTCATACTATGCAATTGTTTGTATAAAAAAATAGCTTGCGCGCTGACTTCACATGAAGCTAACACCGCACCGCGATACTCATAACTGCAAAACTCTGCCCTTGATCAATCCCGCGTTTTCTTAAAAATAATGAGCCTAATAAGGGTTCTTGAATGGTCGAAAAGTATCCTATTATCATAGTACACTTTTTCAACCATTAGAATCTAGTCTTCAGGAACAATTATGTCAATTTTAATAATGCATTGATTATGCAGAAAAATAGTCATTTATCGATTATTGTAAAATGCGAGTACATACCTCACAGATTGTGCGAATTGATAAATTTATGTATCGAGATGGGAGAAGTCCCAGACGATTGGAGAAAAGCGATTACCGTACCAATATACAAAAGAAAGGGAGATAAAAGCAACTGCAGTATTTACAGAGGTTTCAGCTTACTAAGTACCGTAAGTAAAATATACTCAAAAATACTCATTCGTAGGGTAATGAAAATTACAGAAGAAAAGATATGGTAAGTCAAAAGTGGATTTAGGCCAGGAAGATCATGTACAGATCAGATATTTAGTTTAAGACAGATCACAGAAAAAAGCTGAAGAGTAGGAAAGAAAGTTTGCTGTGCATTTGTTGACCTAGAATAAGCATATGACAAGGTAAATAGAAGTGAACTTTGGGAAGTCCTTAAAGAATACGAAGTCAATGGATGGCTCCTACAAGCAATAAAAACAATATATACAGGTAGTAAAGCGAGTGTAAGGGTAAACGGGAAACTGAGTGACTGGTTCGATATTATGCAAGGCGTGAACCAAGGATGCTATATGTCCTCTTGGCTATTTATCATATTTATGGATACATGTCTAAGAATGGCCCTCTTCGACGAAGAAGGTGTAGATCTCGAAACAGTGAGGGTACGTGGGTTAGCTTTCGCAGATGACAAGATTGTTATAGCAGAATCAATCGAGGACTTGCAAAGAATGTTGAATAAATTTAATACAAGCATGAAGAACATGGGCCTCAAAATTAACGTAAATAAAACAAAAATCATGGTGTTTGAGGGAAAAAATGAGAAAAAATGTGCAAGATTGACCTAAATGATGACAGAGTAGAACAAGTTGACAAGTTCGTATATCTGGGTAGCCTATTCACTAGCGACGGAAAAATAGATGGGGAGTTAGATAGGCGCATAAATAAGGGTAAGCAGGTTATCGGTAGAGCAGGGTCCATTCTCAAAAATAAAAACATATCAAAAAAAGCTAAAATGGCCATATATAATTCCATATTCGTACCGACTGTACTATACGGTAGCGAGACATGGACCTGCCAAGAAAAGGACAGGAGTAAAATTAACGCGATTGGCATGAAACCTCTGCGCACAATATGCGGAAAACACTGATGGACAAAGTCCGAAACGAGATTATCCTCCAAGAATGTGGTACAGGAGAGACACTAGTTGAGATATGGGAAAGAAATCAGTTAAGACGGTTCGGACATCTTAAAAGAATGAAAGATGAACGACTGACTAAACAAGTGTATAAAGGTAATGTAAATGGCAGAATGCCCAGAGGTAGACGCCGAAAGAATGGTTAGAATCTGTGAATGAGACATTAATCCGAAGAGACATAAGAAGCCATAGAAACACAAGAGCTTGCATGAAAAAATGCATGGACGTGAAGGAAGCTAGAGTAGTATGTCAGGACAGAAAAGTGTGGCGACAAATAGTTTGTAAACAGAGTGACAATAGAGTGAATGACGCCTGAAACAAAGACCTTGGATACTAATTGGCCCAAGTGGGGAACCACACATAACAATTTTGTGAGGCTCTTCACTTGGGGTGATCGCTAGAGAGATTGATCAGCAACCTGGGTCGGAGCAGTGTTGCGGAACGAACGTGTCATTTAAATGAATAACACGAAAATTCTAAATCAATCTAAAATATATATACCTTACACCTATATACCTATCTACCTTATACCTATATACCCATCTACACACTACTATTTTCCAACCGAGCAAGTCACGCCTACCCCGAAAGGGAAATGGCCTAATGGTATAATAATAATACTATTTTTGACTGTTATTTAACAATAAAGTTACTTTTTCTATAATTCGCGAAAAAGTGCCAGTTTTTCCACCTGTTTTTGGTGTAAAAAGTTACCGATTTTTGCTTGATGACGTGGCACATGCGCAGTGCCGACCTTTCCGGGCAACAGTGACAAAAGTGGACAGATGCAGTGGAAAAAGTAAATGGACAGTGATAAAAGTGAGGCACAGTGGAAAAAGTAAATGTTATTTCGGGTGGGTTCGTACTGCCTCGGGTGGACTCGTGCATCGTGCGCAGCCAACTTCATTCTATTTTCCGACTGTCGTCCCTAACCTAAAAGCAATTTCCTGAAAAGTCTCGAGTTGTGTATTTTGTATGTACTTTTGTCACTTGGCAAAAGCAAAAAAACACCGTCAGTTTCTCCGAAAATACTGTGCTTGGTTTTTTTCACGAAAAATCGGAAGTTTTGAAGCCCTCAACTTTATGGGCCAACTATTCAATTGTGAGAACAAGATTATTATTACTGCCATATTATTGCCATGGTTTTGATAATTGCCATTGTCATTGTTGCGTCAATCGACAAAAAATCGCCTTCTTTTTACACAAAAAACAGGTAAACAAAAACTAGCACTTTTGCACAAATTATAGAAAAAGTATCGTGTCCCACACATTGAAAAAGCGACGATTTAAAACTCGTGTGATAGCCACCCTCGCTCCGCTCGGGTAGCTAACTTCACACTCGTTTTAAATCTCTCGCTTTTTCAACTTGTAGCACAATATACTATTTGCTGTGGTAAAATATGAATTAAAATACTTTTGTATACATCTGGCTTGATTAAATAAAATGTTACGTTATAAATCTTGATTTTTTCTCAGTTTCATCACGCAAACCCAGGTGAAAAGTTCTATATAGACAAGACAGTGCTATTTTTAATTTGATATATTTAATTATTTTCATTACTTTATTATTAATATATAATAATATAATAATACTATATTATTAATTACTTTATTGATTAATTATTTAATTACTTAATTTAATTTATATTTTTAATTATCATATAAATTTTTTCTGCATAAAACAAGTGTGAAATATGAGTTTTTTATCTACTATATATTCATGCGACGAATAAGTTCAAACTCGTGGTAATTAAAATATTATACACACATCCAAATTTACTTGAAAAAAAATTCAAAAGTGACTAATTGAAACAAAAAAGTGAGTAAAATTGACTTATTTCTAACCCAAAAAGTGACTGAAAGTGACTAATTTTTTTTTAATCCAAATAATACGGTAAAATTCGATACAATTTATTAGAATTGCATGTGAATTTTAACGAATTCAGAATAAATTCATGAGAATTCATAAAAATTCAAGTTAAATTCAAGAGAATCCAATTTTTAACTTATTACAACAAGTGACATATCGTTGGAATCGCAAAGACACGTAGATTTCGAATATAATATTATTGAATTGTTAATTGCAAAATAAAAAAATGTGCATGCTTTGTATTTTATTCCTCATTAGTGCAAAGGACCCCCCGCTGACAAGGGTCGGGAAAAACGTCTCGTGATCACTCAGTTACGTGAGGAGGGGCGGGCGATTCCCGACTCGCATTTTCACACCTGCGGAGTGTACCCCCACTATTGCGTCCAGCGTGTTACCCCTCGCTTGCTTGTTCTCACCTGGGATTATATCTTAGAAGGCTGGCGTACCTGAGATATTTAACGTGGACATTGTAAACAGAAATTGTAAATTTGATTGTCGTGATTCCCGACAATAAAATTGGTTGTCCCTTTGGATTCTAGTTAGAAATTTTCGATAAAGTTTATTATTCTAAAATTTGAAGCATTTTAGCTTCCAAGGCGCGTCAAATGAATTTAAATAAAAAAATTATTACAAAAAATCTTATTATTACAAAAAATATTGGATAAAAATTCAACTTTTTGGTTGGAAATGTAACTGTTTTATTGAAAAATCGTCTTTTTAGGTTTAAAATTGAAGTATCTTCATAGAAAATAGCAACTGTTTGATTCTAAATTCAATACGAGAACAATTTTGTTAAAAATTTATACTTTTTGGTTGAAAAATACAACTATTTTGTTGAAAATTCAACTGTTTTGTTGCAATTGCAACTTTTTTTTGAAAACTTAACTTTTTAATTCAAAAATTCATCTATTTTAGTCGAAATCGCATCTTTCTTGGATCAAAGTGCAACTGTTCGGTTGAAAATTAATTTTTTTTTGCTTGAGGATTCAACTATTTCGTTTGAAAATTTTGGTTAAACCGCTTTGATAAGAAACAATTTTTTGTTGAAGATTTATATTTTCAGTTGACAATTCATCTGTTTGGTTCAAAGTTGAACTATTTTGTTGAAAACAGACCTTTTTTAATTAAAAATTCATCTGCGAGGGTAAAAGTTGAACGACTTTTTTGAAAATTTGTTTTTTTGAATGAAGGTTTACTGTTTGGTTGAAAATGTAACTGTTTTGTTGAAAATTAATTTTTTTGCTGACAATTTGTATTTTCTGGTTAAAAGCTCAATTTGTTATTTTTTTGTTAAAAGTTTAATTATTTTGTTAAAAAGTCATCTATTATGATACAAAAATTTGTTTTTTTGTTTAAAATTAATAAACGAATTTCAGAATTTTAAATTTGTATCTAAAGTGCTATTTTATTATGTTTATAAAAGGTTCTATGTTAAAAATATTACAATATTAAAGTGCTGGTATTTGAATGTCAGGGAAAATAAAAAATTGGTTAAGAAAACATCAGGGAATTTTGGAAATCAATTTTTCAACCTGAGCATGTATTATCTTAAATCCAAAAAATTTCCATTAGTTTCAAGTCTCATATCTTATTATTTCTGGAAACCATAAATTACGTACAGTAAGAGGGGGGGGGGAGTATAAATATTTTGTTACGGTTCGTTACCGGGCGGGGGTGGGGGTCAGAGAGGGCCTATAATCCTTTACGTAATTTAAATATTATATTATTATTGATATATATTATTAATAAGTGTTATATCGTGTAGTATCAATAATAATAATTGGAAATAGTCAAAATTAATGATTTCAAACTTGAAGAGTTAGAAATTATGTAATTCCAAACTTTATTTGAAAATTCAAGAATTCCTAAATAATTAGGATCGTGAAACTAATCGTTGAAAATAATTGATTTTCAAATTATGCATCAGGGTTTGTTGCTTTAAGTAAGTAGGAAGACAGAAAAAGTCGCGAGACAAAAAAAACACGCAAAAAATGAGCAGAAACATAGAAGCTTCAATAAATAGTATATTACGATCCAATATTTCTGGCCGTGTGTCGTATACTATTTTTCTCCATCCCCAGCCGAAAGTACGTTTAATAATTAATGTTAATTAATAAAATGCGTTGTTGACTGCTAGCTCGGATGCTTTTTCTTTTGTGGCCTGCATCAGCACGCGGTCCCGGCCACCTCGCGTAGCGCCGCTGCTACTCTCGGTCAGCTGAGCGGATGCATGGGATTCGGTCGCCCGCCCGACTTTTGCAAAGCCGAGGTGGAGTCGAGGTTTTTCTGGTCGGGGCGGGTATCAAAAACACATATTTTTAATTTTTTTGTAATACTTCTTCCTCGTCCGCCAGACAAGGAGTCGACCATTTTTGAGGTTTTGTTGCCGTCTTTTTATGCACACAAATCGCAATGAAGTTAAACGTTCAGTTTTGAGGTTGAACACACCGACGCTCTCTTTTTTCCACTCACCTGCCAAGATAAATATTTTTCAGAGGCTAATTATACAATAACATAATACTGAGCGCTGCTACGTCAGGTTGCTACGTCAGCGAGCCACAAAAATCTCGCAGCCAATCAGAGATCGCGTTAACTCTAGCAGGCCGCAAATGCCAATGTTCCCGGACAGAAATGGGGCCGGGAAGACGTACTTTCGGCTAGGGGACGAAGAAAATAGTATATTGCGTGACGAGGGTCGAAAGGCAACGATTTCAAGAGTTTGAAGTTAGCTGCCCGAGCGAAGCGAGGGCTGATATCACACTCGTGAAATCGTTGCCTCGGCCCGGTAGGGTATCGATTCGCAGAACTCGAAATTTGCAGAATAAAATTTTGTCAGAGGAACGATAATTTCAGAGCGTATGAATTTAAACATGCAATGAAGAATAGCAAGATTGGTTCGCAGTTTTAATAATGAACGAAGGGATTTTTTTTTAGAATGATGAATAGATGGCGCAGCGAAAATTGTCCTTGTGCGATGGCAAAAGCAAAACCTACTCAATAAAAAATTATTGAAACCATTATTGAAATTTATATTGAAGAAAATAACAAGGATTTTTCAGCAGAAATGGATATTTTTGAACAAAAAGCATGAAGCATTGATGTTCTTATATATGTTGGCCACATTTCAGGTAATGTTTGGGTTTCCTCAATTAACGGAACTGGATATTTCTATACAAAAATCATCAGATCGTGATAAATGCTAACTAGCTTGTCGTATTTCAGGTTATGTTTAGGTTTTCTCAACGAAAATGCATGTTTCTAAACAAAAATCGGTAAATATTAATTAAGGACAACTAATTTCAACTATTTCAGGTTATGTTTGGGTTTCCTGAACAGAAATGAATATTTCTATACAAAAATCATCAGATAATGATAAATGCTAACTAGTTTGTCGTATTTGAGGTTATGTTTGGGTTTTCACAACGAAAATTGATATATCTACGAAAAAATCGTTAAATATTGATGCAGGTCAACTAATTTCATATATTTTTCAGGTTATGTTTGGATTTTCTCAACGGAAATGGATATTTCTGTACAAAAATCATTAGATAATGATAAATGCTAACTAGTTGGTCGTATTTGAGGTTATGTTTACGTTTTCTCAACGGAAATGGATATTTCTGTACAAAAATCATCAAGAATGGATGAAGCTCAACTAATTTCAAATACTTGAGGTTACGTTTGTCAAACTTACGTTATAACTTACGTTGTCAAATATTAACGGCGATACCACGCTGAAAAAACCAGTTCTCGTTAGATCACTGAAGTTAAGCAGTGTTGGCCGCGGTTAGTACTTGGATGGGTGACCGTTCGGGAATACTGCGTGCAGTTGGCCCGTCGTGGGTGTGGCGAGCCCACACTTGTAGTTATTTACTACAAGAAACTATCCACCTAGAAAGACTACCCGAATCGGGTAGTGTCACGCCTACCCTGAATGGGAAATGGCTTAATGGTATACTTACGTTTGGGTTTTCTCAATGGAAATGGAAATTTCTGTACAAGAATCATCAGATAATAATAAATGCTAACTAGTTTGTCATATTTGAGGATATATTTAGGTTTTCTCAACGGAAATGCATATTTTTAAACAAAAATCATAAAATATTAATAAAAGCCAACTAGTTTCAACTATTGCAGGTTGTATTTGGGTTTTAGCAAGACAAATGGAAAATACAAAAATCACCAGATAATGATAAGTGCTAACTACTTTGTCGTATTTGAGGTTACGTTAAGGCTTTCTCAGCGGAAATGGATATTTCTATAAAAAAATTATCAGGTAATGATGAAGGTCAACTAATTTCAAATATTTGAGGTTATGTTTTGATTTTCTCAACAGGAATGGCTATTTTTGCACAAAAATCATCAAAAATGGATGAAGGTCAACTAATTTCCAATACTTGAATTTATGCTTGGATTTTCTCAATGGAAATGGATATTTCAATACAAAAATCGTCATATAATGATAAATGCTAACTAATTTGTCGTATTAGAGGTTATGTTTAGGGTTTCTCAGTGGAAATGGATATTTCTATAAACAAGTTGTCAGATAATGACGAAGGTCAACTAGTTTGCAAAATTTGAGGTTATGTTTAGGTTCTCTCAACGGAAATGGACACTTCTGTACAAAAATCAGCACATAATGATAAATGCTGACTAGTTTGTCGTATTTGAGGTTATGTTTACGTTTATCAACGGAAATGGATATTTGTGTACAAAAATTATCAGATAATGACAAATGCTAACTAGTTTGTCGTATTTGAGGTTATCATAAGGGTCTCTCAACGGAAATGGATTATTCCTCATAAAAACCATCAAGCATTAATTAAGGCCAACTACTTTCAACTATTTCACGTTATGTTTGGGGTTTCTCAACGGAAATGGATGCTTCTATACAAAAATCATCAGACAACGATAAATACTGACTAGTTTGTCGTTTTTGAGGTTATGTTCAGTTTTTCTCAGCGGAAATTGATATTTTAATACAAAAATCATCAAATATTGATGACGATCAACTAATTTATAATGTTTGAGGTTATGTTTGGGTTTTCTCAACGGAAATGGATATATCTATACTAAAATCATCAAATATTGATGAATATCTACTAATTTCAAATATTTGAGGATATGTTTATGTTTTCGCAACAGAAATGGATTATTCCTCACAAAAATCATCAAACATTAATTAAGGGCAAAGAATACTTGAACAAAGAATACAAAGAATAAGTATTTGAAATTAGTTGACCTTCATCCATTTTTGATGATTTTTGTGCAAAAATAGCCATTTCCGTTGAGAAACCCCAAACATAACCTCATATATTTGAAATTAGTTGACCTTCATCTGTATTTGTTAATTTTTGTATGGAAATATCCAGTTTCGTTGAGAAAACCTAAACATATCCTCAAATATGACAAACTAGTTAGCATTTATTATTATCTGATGATTTTTGTATAGAAATTTCCATTTCCATTGAGAAAACCCAAACGTAACCTGAAATATTTGAAATTAGTTGACCTTCATCCATTCTTGATGATTTTTGTACAGAAATATCCATTTCCGTTGAGAAAACGTAAACGTAACCTCAAATACGACCAACTAGTTAGCATTTATCATTATCTAATGATTTTTGTACAGAAATATCCATTTCCGTTGAGAAAATCCAAACATAACCTGAAAAATATATGAAATTAGTTGACCTGCATCAATATTTAACGATTTTTTCGTAGATATATCAATTTTCGTTGTGAAAACCCAAACATAACCTCAAATACGACAAACTAGTTAGCATTTATCATTATCTGATGATTTTTGTATAGAAATATTCATTTTTGTTCAGGAAACCCAAACATAACCTGAAATAGTTGAAATTAGTTATCCTTAATTAATATTTACCGATTTTTGTTTAGAAACATGCATTTTCGTTGAGAAAACCTAAACATAACCTGAAATACGACAAACTAGTTAGAATTTATCACGATCTGATGATTTTTGTATAGAAATATCCAGTTCCGTTAATTGAGGAAACCCAAACATTACCTGAAATGTGGCCAACATATATAAGAACATCAATTCTTGATGCTTTTTGTTCAAAAATATCCATTTCTGCTGAAAAATCCTTGTTATTTTCTTCAATATAAATTTCAATAATGGTTTCAATAATTTTTTATTGAGTAGGTTTTGCTTTTGCCATCGCACAAGGACAATTTTCGCTGCGCCATCTATTCATCATTCTAAAAAAAATCCCTTCGTTCATTATTAAAACCGCGAACCAATCTTGCTATTCTTCATTGCATGTTTAAATTCATACGCTCTGAAATTATCGTTCCTCTGACAAAATTTTATTCTGCAAATTTCGAGTTCTGCGAATCGATACCCTACCCCTCGGCCCGAGACATGCATACAATTTTTCATCATATCGATAATCGAAAGTCGAATTTTCGATTGAGGTATGATGAAAAATAATTTTTTTAAACAAATAAAAATCGTCTCAACGATTAGCAGTAGGTTAAATAATCTATAAATTCAAAAGTTGCATGTCAACAATTTTAAATTGTTTAAAAAATAAATATACAAATAAAATAAAATAATTCACTCTTTGCATTCATAAAGTAGGTCAAGTCATTCAAAAATACCATTAATTCACGATATTACAAGATAATGAATTTTTCAAAGAAATGAAAGTTGTTTGAATAATATTAAATATCTTGGAAAAGTAATATTTAGGCTAAAATTGTAATACCTGTTAAAAAACAAACCAAAAAGTATTTCCGATCATTGTATCAAATTCCGGTGATTTCTCGGGGTTCTCCCGGTGATGAAAATTCCCGGTCATTTTTAATACTCCTAATTGCAGGGGAGACCGGGGCTAGTTGGGACAGCTATGATTCCAGAATTTTCCGCATCTTTCTAGTAACTTTTTCATAATCGTTTTATACTTGCTGTTGAAGTGCATATCCTTGGGTCATTTCAGAAAATATGTAGTTGTATTTAAGAAGAAAAAACGTTGGAAAAGTCCCTTTTTAACACTTTTGAATTATTTTTTTAAATTTCTGGTTGTGTTCAAGTGCAAAAAAAAACTTATTAAGTCACTTTATAACATTTGCAGATTCAATTAATTTTTGTTCCTTCTAGTTTCTTGATTCTTGTTTTTGTTATTTTTTCTTGTTTCTGTCACATTTCGGGGGGTTGTTTTCCTTTCTCTTTTTCCGCTGCCTCAAGTTTGTTCTTTCTTGCATTTTTTCGGCTGCAAGAGCATTTTTGCTTGTCTGACTTTCTTGTAGTCAGATATAATTGTTTTCATGCCGTCTTCAGAAGAAATCTGGCTTGGTAATTTCAAATTTTTGCAATGCCTGTAGAGAGTATTACGGGTTGGAATCGTTATAATTCGCAGATTTCGAATATTGTAACCAGGACGGTCAAAAATTTTCTAGCGATCCCTAAAAAAAAAAAAAAAAAAAAAAAAAAAAAAGGGGTCATCGACAAAAATGTACCAGATATCCTTGACAAAATTATGGGAAATGGTATGAATAATGTACTATTATTGTAATTATTGTTATTTAATAATTTAATTATCTATTTAATAATATAAAAGATATTGTAACATGCATACTATCACGCTCGTTAATGCCGCCACAATTCACATACTAAGTATGCGCGCGCATTTCTATAAAGTCACGTTCAGTGTTATGCTGAAAAATACAACTGCGATTGTAGAAAAATAAAAATATAAAATATTTGCTGTCAAAAGTCTTGGTTTCGTAAAAAACCAGGACATTTTGCCTATTTTCAAGAAAAAAACCAGGACACCAGGACAGATCTCGAAAAAAAGAACATGTCCCGAAAAACCTGGACGGATGGTAACCCTAGCTGACCAGGATCGGCGGCAGCAGTTTGGCTGAGTGAGGGGAAGCCGTGTAGTGGGGGAACCGTTCGCAGGTCCCAGGGCGGAATTGTCATCTGCCCAGATATGCTTGGTAAATGCAAGTGAGGGATAACTCGCCGGCGGCAATGGTGGGGGTATACTTAGCAGGTACGAAAATGCGATTCGAGTGATGACCTTTATGTACATCAACGTAATGGGTTTTATCAATGCCACAATTCATTTTTGTCGGCCACTATCGGGTCGTTGATATACATAAGCATAATGGGCTTCATCAGTGCCTCGAGGTCTTGCGCGAAAGCATCGAATGCATTTTCTGACAATTATGCGCGGGACGTTTCGACCGTCAAGGGGCCACAACCTTTCGCGGACGGAGTGCAAGGTCACTTGAGTTCCCGCATGTTTGAAGGAACGGAGGGCGAGGACGCAAGTCAACCGGGCCCCCCGTCGATTTCGACCATAGGACGCAAGTCACCGGCAGCGATAGGTCTTATCGGTGTTTCAATTTTTGTTCATTGTTCATTATCGGGTCGTTTATGTACGTATTGTAGATGGGCATAACAGGGTTTATCGGTGCCAGAATTTTTGTTCATTGGCCATTATCGGGTCTTTCATGTACATTGTACATGGGAATAATGGTTCATAACTTCAATTTGTGCTTTTAATTTGAAGTTTAACATTAAATTGAGTTTAAAATGTAATTTAAAATCAATGTTTAAAAAATTTGTTCAGAAATTTAAAAAAGCATCTTTAATTTTCAATCGTATTGTATTCATTTTTTATTATTTTGAAGTAGAAATAAGAAGAGCTATATTTAAATACAGCGCGCATTAGCTGAATAATATACGGCGCAGACCCCGTCGCGTCGGTCGAACGGTAATAACCCGACGCGCCGTAACAGCTGTTGTCGACTTCCGTTGTTGGTTTCGCACGGATTTTACAAAATCTTGTAAACTACTACGCTGAAAGTGATGTTTTTTCTTTTCAAATTAGTAAGTTCACTACTTTGAAAGAAGTGATTTTGCGAGTTATAATATAATTACAAAAACGTGTGGTAAAGTTTTTCTCTTATTATTCAAACAACAAATAGGCTATTTACCGTTTTTGTTACGTTTCATACAATTTCTGAAAGTTTCAGCGAAAAATATTTATTCTTGTGGACAAAAAAGTGCTAATCTCGCAAAAGTATCAGATTTGAAGTTTGTGATATTAAATATTACCGTTATGTAAATGCGTGCGTTTTAATGTTAGTATCGTTAAGGGCATTTTTTGCTTACGATATTTGCATGTTTGTGCCCAAAATAATAAATATATCTTTCGCTGAAACTTTGAGAAACGCGAAAACGGATATAAATAGCCTATTTCTGTATTGAATAATTAAGAACAATTAATTTCTGTTCAATCTTGATTTTTTTTTTATTATTCAAACAACAAATATTAGCATGTTTGTGTCCAAAATAATAAATATTATTCGCTGAAACTTTAATAAGAGACGTGAAAAACGGTTATAACCAGTTTATTTTTGGTTTAAGTAATTAAAAAAAGGTAATTTTTTTCAGTTTATCATTTTTTAAATTATTTAAACGAAAAATATACTTTTTACCTACGTCTTTAAAAACATTTATTAAATTTTTATTCTCGCAGACCCGATAATGGTCTTCTGACCAAATTTAGTTTGTATATTTATGTATGTATATTTGTATATTCATGTATATAACAAATTTGATAAAACTAAAATTCCTTAGCACTGAAAAGTTTCCTTTCGGGTCCCTTATATCGTGTCTATCTTAGGGTTTTGCTGAGTCGAAATAAAATAAAAAAGTTTTTTAATCGCAGAGTTTTGGAGAAATGGTCAATGTTATTATTGTTTCTTAATCTGCATAATATGCCCAATTTTTACAATTATTTCAGAATTTTTATTTAAGTTCATATAGGAAAACTTTAATCTTTTATGGTGTCCTGAAAATGAAAAAAATATAGCAGCCCCAAAAATTATGAATAATTCTTTTTAGCATAGAAAAACTTTCTTATGTTCAAGATGTACATCCAAGACATTGCAAAGCTCAGATCGTTAAGAATGACAAGTTAATTTAAAAAATGCAGAAAGTCATCATTTTTAATGATCTGATCTTCTCAAATTTTTCGGAAGTACATTTTAAACATGATAAAGTTTTTCTATGCTGAAACAAAAATTATGTACATAGCTTCTAGACTTTTTTTTATTTTCAGGTGCTTATACAAAAATTAATTTTTCCTGCATAGACTCAAAGAAAAAATTGTGAAAATTATGCATAATAATCAGATTAAGAAACAAAAATAACATTTACGATTTTTCCAAAATTGCGATAAAAAATTATTTTCTTTTATTTTGACTTCGCCCAACCGCAAGATATTAAATAAGATTCAATAATTTCAAAAGCTCCCAAAATATTTCACAGAAATTGTAACATTTCACATAGATTTTGCATTCTTTAAAAGGCTTCCAGGAATTCACAAAAGTTTCCAAATATTTTAAGAATTTCACAAACATTTCAAATATCGTAATATTTTCAAATTAATACAAAAGATTTGAAAAGTTTTTCACAAGTATTTTAAAGAATTCTTAAACTTTTTAAAAGATTTCAAAAAATTTGACAAAGATTTTAAAGATTTTGATCAAATTTCAAAAGATTCTAAAATATTTCACAAAAATGTTAAGATTTCACATAGATTTTGCATACTTCAAAAGAGTTCAAGGAATTCAGAAACATTTCCAGATATTTCAAGGATTTCACAAACATTTCAAATATTTTAATATGTGTTAAAGTCTTTAAACTACAAATGACCTAAAAATATACCTATCTTTTTACATTTCTGTTTCATATAATCTGTTGTTATAATTGGCAAAATAAATTATTAATAAGAACAAAACAAAATACTAATAGAGTGAAATTAAATCTTCGAAAAAATCGTAACATAGTCGTGTTTGATACGAAATTAATCAGTAATGGACAAACAAGTATAAAATGTAACCAGATTTCGACTTTAATTATTCATTAAAGAACGCTATTTAACATTAGCGCGTCAAAGTGTCAAAAGAACGCTACCGCGAGCTGTCCGCTCTGCTAACGCACATATGTCGTATTTCTCGGGAAACCGAGGCGAGAAACGAGGAAGGACGTCACGAGACGAGGAAAAATGATACAGGGCAAAACGAGACGAGGAATCCCGAGACAGCAGGTATGTGTCGTCTCGTCCCATCTCGTTCCTCAGGATTTCTCGCTCAGCGGCAACTCTAATACGACCTAAACTACGACCCAAGTCATATTTATGTGTAAACATCTTCGATAAACGTTATACTAAACTGAAATCTTACGTAAATCAAAGAATAAAAAAATCTTTTTGCAAACTTTAAAATATTTAAAAATAGGCTAATGTTTGTTTTTCTAAAAAAACTGCACCTGGGTCGAATTATCCGCCACTTCGGGTGATTTAGTGCACCACTAATATTTTTTGATTTATAGGTAACACATCTCGGTAATAAACAACTCAGACCAGCACATAACATGACATGCTATTCAACGCCTGCGCCAAATCAGCTGCCCACGGATTTTTCATTAATTAAATACTTTCCACATAAAAGGCTCATTCATTTGACGAAAATATTTTTTCTAGTCATGAGTGTTATGCTGTGCGCGGTCGAAACAAAGTAAGCGCCAAACCAAAAAAATGCACATTCTGTGTTTTGACACACCATTAAAGTTTCAAAATGCACTTAATCAATTTTGAACTTTAAAATATTTTCACAAAAAAACATTAATATATTAAATATTACTCCAATAATATATATATATTAATACCAACAGCCATATAATACCAACAGCCATACCACGCTGAAAAAACCAGTTCTCGTCGGATCACTGAAGTTAAGCAGCGTTGGGCGCGGTTAGTACTCGGATGGGTGACCATTCGAGAATACTGCATGCTGTTGGCACATCGTGGGTGTGGTGAGCCCACACTTGTAGTTATTTACTACAAGAAACTATCCACCTAGAAACACTACCCGAATCGGGTAGTGTCACGCCTACTCTGAAAGGGAAATAGCTTAATGGTATACAAACTCTGATTAGGTTAGCTCTGATAATAGCTCGGCGCATTGGAAGAGAGTGATGAGACACAATGACGTTAAACATGTACTTTTTATTAAATTTGCGAGACTGAATAACTAAACCTGAGTAGGAACTAAAGACAGTTGACTCACAAAAAGTGCCCGAAAATGACATGTACGACTATGAATGTATCTGTGTGTCGATGATACCACTTGGCCAACAATCTGTCTAGTAGACGAAGAAGGTTCCTCAGAAAATAGACCGGACAAGATTCAGCCCAACAAAGTTTGCTGAGCAGTATGAGTACCCAAAGGACCCTTTCGGACTCCTTTCTCAATGACGTATGAGTAAACCTCTGGACCTAAAATCATGTAAATCGAGCCACCACGATTGACAAGCGGATCCATCAATTCCAGCCCCCGAATGTGGAGCCAATGATCCGTAGAAATACCACGAGGGGGTACATAAGACGTAAGTTTCAGTAAAACAATACAGCGTACATAAAAACTAGCCTCAGGATTAACGCATGACGTCAACCTAACATTTACCAAACCTCGAGATGCTTTTGTTCGTTGGTCGCCGACGCCCCCCACTATTACGATGGCACGAATATAAATGGCCATATGATCCTTCTGTGGAAATGATTGCTGTGGCTAGAAGCACGGGCCTATCAGTCATAGAGGAGCTTTAGCAACATGCGAATTGACGGAATACATAGAAGGTGTAAAAGCGATGCTCTTTACATTTCAATTAGACGTGGTAGGCACAGCTGTAGAGCCAGATTCTCTCCCTGGAGCGTTACTAGAAGACCGATGTAGCATGGTATGATGTTGACCGGAGCAAGTTTGACAACGCTTGGGCGAGATACACTCTCGGATCATGTGCTTTCTCAAGCAATTCAAACATAACCCACACTTACAAATTAGTTCTCGTCGCTGATCAAGAGTCTTCGATCTAAGAAGAGAACAAAACAAAACAAAGTGCTTGCCAGGGCATAGCGGACAATCATCCTCTTTTAGTGCAGCACTATGAGTTTGTGTGTGAAAACCCTTCTTACCAGATTTGACACCTGTCATTTTAAATTTACTTTCGGTAAACGAATGCTTGAATTGAGAACCTTCCCCAAACTCAAGTGACTCCAACGCGTTCACTCGGGAAACTAAAAATGTCCTTAAAGTCTCGAACGAAGGATGAGTGGGAAGTGATCACGTTTTTTCTTCCCAAACCTTGCGGGACGAGCGGTCTAAAAGGTTCACTGTCATGTAAACCAGAATATCATCCCATTATTTCGTTGGTCTTTTCATGGAAGTAAGCCCACCAATCACTTCACAAGTGTCATTTAAGAGAGTACGAAGACCCGAAACATGCTCCTTAGTGACTGGTTGTATCCCGAAAAGTTTCCCTAAATACGCGTCGATGAGGGCCCGTTCACTATCGTAGCGATCCATAAGTGTTGTCCATGCTCGCTCAAGGTTATCACCAGTGATACTTATATTGACTAACAGCTGAGCAGGCTTATCTGTCAAACTTGCCTTCAAGTAATGCAGCTTCTGGACTGGCGGCAGAGTAGAGTCATCCTTTACCATCGAACAAAACATATCTCGGAAGGCAGGCCACGCAGTGAAATCACTGGAGAACTTTGGTAATTCCAGTAGTGGAAAAATCTTTTTCACTTGAGTTAAAGGAGCATCATTGTTAGCGGGGGGTAAACCTTTGGTAGAGGAAGAAGCACCAAGTGCGTCCTAATCGTCCTGTATATACACCTTCGCAGCAACATATCTTTCTTCTCCTTTAGTAAACAAATCTTGCACAAAGTATGGATCGGATGATTGTCCTCACGTACAATGAGAAGCTGATCATGATTTATACCAAACCTGGACTACTTCTTTTCCAAGTTTTCCAAGTGTACGTGGAGGCCGTCCAAGGAAAAGTTCGTTTTACCGGACTTTTTTAAAATTGGAAACTGCATTGCAGATGAGTTCGTAAATCCCATACTGCTGAGAAATACAGTCCTTAACGCTCATTCTCATACGGTACTACAGTCAATAAAGGTAAAAAACGAAAAAAATCGAATAAAATCGATACACTTTAAAAGTTACATCAAAAGATAAAAAGTTAAAATTCGAATAAAATCGAAACACGTTAAAAAAGTCAAAAAGTTCAAAGAAAAACACAATCCTGTCAGTATGACAGCGGAGTACTATACAGTTTAAGAATGAAGGTGTCGAATGTTACGCAGCATATCGCTGTAAAGTGTCAGCTGTTCAAAAGTCTTCAAACACTTACCAAACGTAGTGTATGGAAAAGCACATGCTATCGCAAACCTGTCATTCTGTGAAGGGACTTGTGGGCAGTGATTGTCTGCCGATCAACACCAAGCATTGTGCACGCACCGGCATAGGGATACACATTGTACGAGCAAGTGTAAAGAGGCACCTGTTGCCCAGAGCGCGAGACGTCTTCTCGTGACGTCAGGTATCGATCGCCGAAAATTGCCTTCACGACACTTTCACCGTGCGATTTCGCAACAAGACGCTCGAAATACGCCACATTTATTTTTTCACAGAACCGCCTTTGCGATGCACCTTTAGAACACCTCACAGTATTAGTCACTTTAACCCTGCAAAGAACACTGTAATCCACTAGCTGAATCCCTCATGCGGCTATCGAAGGATCAATAATGATGAGAAAAGCACTTGAAGAAAAACAATGCAGTTCGATTGTTCCTCCATAGTTGTAGAATACGTGTATACATTTTTAGGTAAAAATAATAATATTTAAGGCATCTTTTAAAGAATCAAACAAGTAAATTTCAAAATTGAGGCTAGGATGTAGATAGCGGAAGTGATTATGGGTTCCAGTGGCAATATTTCTGGCAGGAAAGAGGACGGCTCCCCAAGATTCTTCTCGCCTCCGCCACCGATATTGTCATTAGAACTTATAATCACCAATGCTGCCTACATCCTCGACTCAATTTTTAAATGTACTCGTTTGATGCTTTAAAACAGGCCGTAAATATGATGGTTTTAACCTAAAAATTTGGAAATATAATGTACAAATATGGAGGAATAATTAAAAGAAGTTTTATCTCGAAAACGTTTCCGTAAGTGTCTCAAGTTGTATGCCAAAGTTAAGGCCAATTTTTACCGATAATATTTTATCCAAACGAGTTGATAGATTTCTTTTGCTGAGGAAGTTGCATGAGTTCGAGCTCAAATCGCCTGACGCATTTTTGAAGTTCTTTCCTAAATATTGTTTCATTTTATTTGTTGTTGATTAAAAATCGCAAAACTTACAGCTAATGAAACTTTAAAACGAAACCGTTGGTAATATGCGTACAACAGTTCGAACCTTTTTTGTGCAATAAAAAATTCGGAACATTTTTTAACACAAAGATTTTTGAGCTAGAACCAACCGTTACACATTTTTTTTTAAACGCCTATTGTTAAACATTTTCCGACATGGCGACCGTAGCGCAAGACATAATGATAAGGATCTTTAACATTATGTTTATAAAGCTATCCCCAACGTGTGTGAAAAAATGCTACTATTTTCGTTCTTTTTCTCAAATCCCTTATTGATTGGACTATATACTCACAGGCATGAGATTAAATGTCGAATCCCAAACAATGAGCTTAAAGATAACCCGAGCATTCGAAAAAATCGTTTTACATAAAAAGTATTGAAGTTAGCCCATTTTTCACTCCGAATACAGACTTGATTCATAACAGGCGCATCCCTGAAGTATCTAACAAAGATTTAATGTTAGTATTTATGGAATAAAATGAGACAATTCCATTTTTAGGCTTCCATCTCCATTGACCGTCACCTCCACACAAAAGATCGACGTGGTGTTAGATGTCACAGTGAGGAGTCATTGACAGTACTTTCTTACTTTTTTATTCATTTTTAAATCAAAGAATCTTGATATAGATTTCTAGATCCCTGTTTAGCCAACTCAATGAACACTTTTTTTTAAGAGTCGTTTTATGTGAAATAAACTCTTCAAAAAACATTTTTCACTTATAATATAAAAATTAAAACATTCAATGTTAACATCAGAAGGGTTATCTTTAAAGTAAAAGGAGATAGCTATAACTAAATTATACAAATTCATTAGTGTAAGTTTATTGACATTTGTAATCCACTGCGAAACAAAATTGTCTTAAAAAATACAGGTATTATATCTGTTTCAATTTTTACGAAAAGAAATATTTGAATTTGATGTTCCATTAGGATTCAAGATTTAATTATTATTTTGCTTTTGTACTTTCTTAGATTCATTGTCATTAATTATTTAAATGATAATAACTATTAAAAAGGCTATTTCATTTACCGTAATAAATATTCATTAAGTTAAGAATTATTTACATACAAACAAAAAATAATAATTTGCATTCAATTGTCAAAATAGGTACCTAAATTTTAGATTTATTAACAGATAGGGCAAGTGAACCTAATCCGAATCTCGGATCACGACCATGTTTTCTCATTCAACTTTATTTAAAACAAAAAAAAAACATAAATAAATTTTGTGTAAATGAAAATTTATAATTTATATAATGAATAACAATTATAAAATATAAATAAAGTAAAGAAAACCTAATAGTGACCGGCCATCCGGATTAAGTTCCCTTGTCTAACATTCAATACATTTAAAGATGATTGAGATGAAAATTGTTGCCCGGGAAAATTGTTCCTGTAGTAACATCAATGACTCCTCACTGTCGTTGACTGAGTTCTACCACTTCTCCTCTTTCGGCAGGCCTGGGTTAACCTATCGTACACTGGGAAAAAAATGGAAAATGAGTGGACGTTCTTTCCTGATATTTGAGTCATGATCTTAATTGATTTACGGCGATTGATTTACTTCCTCTCAAGTCTTTTTTGTTGTTGTCAATATTGCCCTTGTAATAAATTATGATGATAAAACATTTAAAATACAATATTTGAACGTCAAATGTCACTCTATAATTTAAAAAGCATATTTAAACAATAGCATTAAAAAAACAAGTGAAATCGCAGAAATTTTAATGTGATCCCCGATGTGAACGCAGAGACTGATTGATTTCAACGTCCTTTATTATTATTTTTTTTATTAAAATTTTTCTCGGATGAACCCGTTTTTCATCATCAGCCACGGACTAAGTCAAGTGCCTATTAGTAT